>VZSV01000106.1:2996003-3011474 GCA_013398735.1 Nothocercus julius | reverse complement strand
TAGTTTAGCTTGTTTGAACTTGTTGCACTGCAACAGCAACTGGGCAAGCCAAAACCAAGGCCCATTCCCACCCGTGCATCGCAGGAGGACGTGCTGCTCTGCCTCTGCAAGCCACCGACAATCCTAAATCCAACCACCTTTTGCTTTATGGGATCAGTTTGGCTTCCCGTCAAATGACAGCACCACAACAGGTCCTCTGTCCTTGGAGCGCTGCAGCCCATCCCCACCGCTGCAGGTCCCCCTTTTCCAACCCAAAAAGCACCCGTGAGACCCCAAGCAGGATTTGGCCCATGGTCAAAAACAGCAAGATTAATCATGTGGGTGTAGGGAGGTGAAAAGGGGATGGGAAACATTTGTAACTGCTTCTAAATTAATTGCAGTTATTGTTATTCGATTTGCTAAACCCTCCAGGGCGAGATTTTATTTTAGAAAACTACGAACGCACCAGATTAATCAACTTAAAATAAACGGGCTTGATTTATTTCTTTCTGCTGTATCTATTCCTCTTTAGGCTTGGCAAGTCGCTGCATTCTTTCCATCCCATGAAAGAAAGAGAACAAGGGCTTTTTTATTACTCTTATTATTTTAAAGGAAGCCTAAGAGCCCTCCGAGACCTCAGCACCCCACACGGCACTGGGCTGCAAGACCTGCAGGTTTGCAGAGGGAAACCCAGGCCAGCGAGCGCAAACCAAGGGCAGGGAGCTTCCAAAGAGCCATTCCCAAAATTCCCAATCCCAAGCACGTCTCTGCAGTGAAGCTATTGCCATGGGGAAGTTTAATCTCCTCCAGGCAGACTTAGCTGCTTCTGAACCCTTCGCAAGTTGGGTCAGCTTCCTTCCCTGCTCCTAATTCCTTGCCCTCAGCTTTAGCCACCAAGCAAATGCCTCTGCCAAGGAGCTGAAAAGAAAGGCCTTACATACATTATTCCAGAGAAAACTAATCTCGTGTTCCACAGAATATTAAGTGGATTACATTTACAGCCTCCGAGGAGAAAAATGTTGATTTTCATGTATCTTGTTCTATTATTCACCTCTATTACTTTTTACATCAGCATAATTTTAGTCACAATAAATTCCTATTATTCCATCCAGAGCTCAAAGGGCTCTACAAACCAGGAGACAAGAGTGGGATGGTAGCTGGCAATGCTTGGAGGAAAGCACCGGGATTAAAACCCCCGGAGCGCTAGTGCTGTGGAGGACGTCAGGCAAGGGGAAGCTCGAGGGAAGACTCAAAGCAAGGGGAGACTTTTTGGACTCTTCATGGCAGCAGCATCCTTGAACATCAGTGTCTCCTTGTAAGGGTAATAAAACAGATTCCTTAAAAAATATATTCATATTTTTAATAAATATATTTATTGTGCATATATATTTAATATATATACACATTTGCTAATGTTAGTAAAATTAAGCTATTAAGTTGCTAGTCTAGAATTAACAAACAATGGAGATTTTGACTCCTGATCTACTAGAGTTTTACATTTGCTCTGCAGAGGTGTTAATGACTCTTTTAAAGAGCACAAGACTCCAACAAGCAGCCTTAATATCACTAAAGCGCTCACAATTAGGAAACCCAGAGCTCACAAGGGCCACACTCTCCGCAGGCAGCGTTTCCATTGAAGTTTAGGCTCATGTGAGGGGAGTGTAAATTACTCGGCACCGAGTAAGCAAGATCAAAGTTGCTCTGAGAAGACGCAACCCGCTGACAGGGATGCAAACTCAGCCAGAGCAGTTTTGAATATTTCACAAGTGACTTGATGAGTTTAAAAGGCCAAAAGGAGCATTTTGATGATGCTGCACAAAGCAAGGGAGGAAGGAAGGAAAACGAAAGAAATCTCAAAAAAAAAAAAAGTGCTTCTTTCAACAGATGCTACAGGATCATACCCCTGACTCCAGACCCATCTATAGGATTCAGCCCTTGCGTGCTGAATAGAGATTCACAGTTTCCATTTAAATCTAAGTAATCCGTACAGAGGAAAGGCAGAAAAGGAGCAGCTTCTCAATTGCAATTCCCAGGCTCCATCCCTTCTCTATAGCTCTAGAATAATTTGAATTACACACAGTAGACGTTAGAGGTGATAAGAAACGGATGAAGTAACTTACAGCTTTCCACATGGGTGAGACAAAGAACTAATGGCTACAGATCCAGATAAGAGCACTCATAACCAGAAATCAAATCCGGGTAAGAGTTTCAGAAGCTACATACTCTATCTTGGAAAACAAAATAAATAGCACAACAAATTTCCTGTACGTTAGTGCCAAAGACACTGCTTGTGTCACTTGCAGACAGTAAGTTTTACGCTTTGTCCTCAGCGAATCAATCCACCCGTGTCCACCGCCCTCTCCAGGTCCGAGATCATCCAACCTCCACACGAAGTCCCAAGGAGATGGGGAGGACTTCGGGAGGAGGTCCCCGACACCGCTGTGCTCCGGTGATCTGCAGGGCCACCCCAAATCCTAGCAGGGCTCTCTACAGCTCCCACCTGCCACTGTCATTTCAGCTCATAGCGCGACCTGGGCTGGCCCTGCCAGCAGCTCTCCGGGCTCTCCCTCTGCATCACGGGGAGGCGTCGCTTCCATGGGCGGCCAACGCCAGAGCACGTGCAGCTGAACACCAGGCCACCTTGCAGCCATAGGCAAGAAGCAGGAAGACAAATCATGACCTCAAGACTCCCTCGTAATCCTTTCCTTCTCTAAAGACCTGATGTCTTTAGAGGAAAGAATATTTCACTATGCTGGGAAATCGTTTTAGCTTTAAGAGCGCTCATAGTCCGCAAGCACTTCAAAGCTAGGACTGGCTTTTTGTTCTTGGTCTGTATAACACCGAGTAAAATGGTACTACAATGCATAAGAAGATTATGTTGTTGTTTTGCACATGGGACCCCCAAGGACCCCACTATTCAAGCAGAATTGTACTTCCTTTAGCATAGATGCCATGGCCCCGACCAATCCAAACACCGCACTTTGCTTTTGTCCAAGCTGCAGATTCCTAAATAATACTAAAACTTGCAGCTGGTTCTCTGTAGAAATGATCCGACCTTGTGTATCTTGCATTACTTATTCTGGAACAGGAAGAGATATAGAAAATAACTCTGATCTCTGCTCTGCAGCTTTTGCTGTGAGCAACTGGGCTGCAGGTTGATCCCTGGGGATGGGTGCCCTGGGATTAAGAACCATTAAGATGAAAATCTGGCCTCTAATGACTGCAGCTGAGAACCTCACCATGGGAATTCCTTACAGAAGGACCAACATTTCCACAGACTATACTTTCCCATTAACAGAACAGAGCGTGAAAGGAGACACGAGTTCAAATCGGCTCTTTCTGGAAGGGGGGGCATCTCTGCTACCAGGGACTGGGCGGTTGTGCTAATTTAGCCCTCGGGGAGCTCAACCCACGAGTCGTACAGGGTGGCAGGTCGTGCAAAGCGTTGGTCTCACAGTGAGCACTGGGTGTCCTCCCCATTCCGTATGGGAAACCCCAGCGGCACGCGACACACGTGGCAGGGGACAGACAAGCGGTTTCTCAAACAGGCTTGACCTGCTCTGCAGGAACCCCTAAACACCACGCTGAACCCCGCGTGTGCTCCAAGAGCTGTGGGCTGGATGCAGAGCACACGCTTCCAGCTGGGACTTCCCCAGCCACAGGATTTTTACCATCCTAGAGGAGTAAATGGCAAAAAATGCACAACCTGGTTGGCTGTAAATGCTCTAAAAATAACCCCGGACCCACATCTCTTTCAACATGGGCCCTGTGTTTCTTTGTATCATCGGTGGCTACCGGATTTCCTGTATTGCTACATGTGATAAATTCATGCCTGCTGGTCCTTCCAAGAACTCTTACCCCTAGCTATTATTTTGCCATCAGATTCCCTTGAAAACTTGCACCTGCAAGTTATTCCCCCTCCCAAACACCCCAAACCTTGCTCTCTGAATTGGCAAGAACACAACAAAAACATCTATTCAAAGGAATTTGGTCATCACATCACGCAGGCACGAGGCACACACCTTATCTAATCTTTCGAGAACACAGTCTAATGTGTGACCCAGGACGAGGGCCAGAGGGTGCCACCTCTCCTGCCAGCTCTGCTGGGGCCGCAGCATCCGCAAGGGAACCCATGCAAGATGCTCAACCCCTCCTCACCTTGACTTTCCCCTGCTCTAAGACCAGCCTAACCTGCCTTTCCTCATCATTACCTGCACAGAGTTATGCATCCCCCAATATGGGTATGTAAAAATCAAGTTTAAAAGAAGGTGGAGGAGCAGCACTGGCCAGCAAGGCACCTTCCCCATCCTGACCCGCTCCCGTCTCTTTCCCACTGCCTCAGTTAACCTGGTAAGGAGGTCACTCTGGCTGCACTAGTGGCAGAGGGGCATCTGGCCCAGTAACCTGCAAAAACAACTGACTAAATAAAGACCTCAGCTCTTATTTAAACTGTCCTCTTGGTCCATTCATTAATGGAAAGCAGAAGAGATTTCACAGAGTCACTGAGAAATAGAGGGCGAGTGCCAGAACACATATTACAGTGTTTCATGATCACAAGGTGAGCTGCTTGCATAATCCTGGAAAAAAGAATATAAATGCCGATACCAGAGTTATAAAATAACGCAGTTATAAAACTTGGGCTTTAATGCTCAGTAACAAAAACACAGTAATTAAGCCTCTTGAGCAATTTCTTTTTTCGCTTCAAAGTAGACGCTGCAGCCTTCAGTGGAGGGAGGATCTCTCCCTGGAACGGTGCTCAGGCAAGGGACCCTCCTGCCTTTCCCCCTGCAGCTTATTTCCCTTCAGGCCCTTTCTTCAGACCTGCCTCCAAGGAGGCTCCCAGTTCACAACTCGACCCCCAAGACAGATGCCGTGAAACTGAGAGCAGCAGGAAGATAAGGAAATAAATCTGCATAACTGTACTTAGAGAGAAAGCTGCTGCGCCCACACCAGGCCCTCCTCCCCGTGGGTTTTGACAGGAGCACCTGCTGCCAGGAATTGCTCCCCTGCGACCAGCACACACAGTCTCACCTACAAAACACAATATAGAGCAGCAAAATGTCATGCAAACCAAGGGCAAACGAACAGCGCAAGACAGTCCCTCCCCCTACTACTACTGCTGCTATTTTTAGGCAGGCAGATTAGCTCAGAGCAGTTTTACTCGGTTCTGATAATGAGTAGGACTCGTGCATCTTCTCTCGAGGACATTTCCTGTGCTGGCTACTGCTTGAGCAGGCACTTGCTTTACCCCAACGGTATGGAAGGGATCACATGGAAGAGCGGATGCGATGGCCTCCCGGAAGGGCTCTCGGGAAAGGGACTCCAGCTTTCAGCTTGTGCCAGATCTGCCTTTTTAATGGCACTGCTTGGCTTTTGCGGGGTACTTCGGGGGCACTTGTTTTGTTTTACATATTGGACTACAGAGAGGACAGACCTATTTTTAGTTCGCAAGCCCTGGCTTCCTGGCAGCGATCGGTTAAGTAAACGCAACCTCAACAGTGTCAGCAACAACCTGCCCATTATCGACCCCACTCAGGAGCTGGCCAAAATTTATAGCAAAACCTTCATGTATTCAGAAAACGCAATGCTTTTATCTCCTCAGAGGGAGCTGAAATATCTCAGAAGTGCAGATCTCCAGGCAAAGGACAGGCTGCTGGGCCTTCCCAGGCCTGCATGCTTGCAAGATGGTGATGGAGAGGCAGCCAGCCTTGGATTTGACCTGCAAAGCTCTACAACATCCCGGCGGATCTGGCAGCCAGGCTCCGGTTGCTGATGCTCAACAAGACTGCAACCAGCAGAGGTTTGCTCTGCCCAAGAGCAAAAGGGCACGGGTCTCCTCCGGCACCGACGTGGACAAGGCTGGTGAGAGAGGAAGGATGGCAGCTGCCACAGCAGCAGAACCGCTGTACTAACCAGGCTGAGGAAAAGGGAGGACAGTTATCAGGGAAACTGGAAAGGGTCAGAGGGAGATTTGGGTCCCACCATGCAGCAAGGTCCTTTCAGGAAGGGACATTCCTCCCTTTATCAGAGAGTTGCTGTTGAAGCCCTACACAGCCATGTTCTGCAACGCGATCACTCGTACACTCTGTGTCCCTCGGTCAGCTTCCCAGTGTCCCTTGGTCTGCTTCTCAAACGCACAGCTTGCCTTGACACCCACACCTGGGTGCCAAACCTTCCTCTTTCACCTTCACCCCCACTGCCCTGCAGACCGCGGCCCCGCTGCCCGCCCGTGGTCGTTGCCTCCACGCCGGAGGGCCCAAGGCAGCAGGAGCTCCTGCATGAGCCCGGGCTGCAGCGCGAACACAAGGAGCAGAGGCCAGGGCACCCCGTGCGGCAGGGGAAACCCTTTCCCAGGGACACGGAGTCCCTGCTCACATCTGGAGCCGTTTCAGGCAGCTCATAAATGATTAACAGGCGGGCGCTCCGGCAGTCGTTACAGGAGCACTACCAGTTCTTATGTCCATAAGCTTCTTGTCTTGTACCCGTGCGGTAGACGTCCCGGGAGACGAGTCTACAAGGAGACTGCCCCTGGCAAAGCCCTCGCTGCAAGTGAGGACCTGGCCACAGAACATACTTTAATGCAAAAAGGTAAGAGTTGTGCTGGGCAGCTCTTTTCAGAGGCCAGTGAAGAACAAGCCTTCCCAGGGCCTTTGCCTTCCCAAGCTGAAGGCCTCAAGAGCCAAGTAAAGGTGCCTCTGGAGCTCTAAGCATCAGCTATTTGGGGGCAACAATATCCTGAATCCCCTTCTTCATCCTGGCTTTTATATCACACACACGAAGAAGTTATGGGGATTTGGCACTTTCTCCTTAACAGGCCACCCTTCACAAGTGACTCATATATTGCAGTGTGAGTCATCCTGGCAGAGGTCACCAGCATAGTGACAGCTAGTCCTCAATTATTTCCTGCACGTTGAATTAAAGGTATATTGTTATGCTAATTCTGCATCTGCTCTGCGATATGTTTCCATGCAGTGCAGCCTGTTTTTCACCTTGTTGCTCAAGCCACTTCGGGGACAGCTCTGTCATCTCATCGGAGCCCCGTCTCACAGGAAAACCTGGGCACACGAACGGGGAGTCACCCGGGGGCGTTTTCAGAATCTACTGCCCGATCCCTTGCTTGTTCCCTCGCTTGGGAAACACAGTTTTGTCCCTCAGCAAACATGCCCATTAGCGGCCTGGTCACCAGCAGAGCACTCGGTGTTTGTATTTATAGCAGTCAGATGTTCAAGCAGGGAGCAGGAATAGTCACAGTGGCCGAGAGATTCACTTCGGAGACCATTCGCAAACCTCTCTCACTCCCGGAATCCCATTTAGCTATTACAGCCTCTTCAAACATACTAATACACTGATCCCTGCAGAATAGTAACAGGAAGAGCACAGTCATCATGGTATTTACTGAAGCTAATCAATATGTAAAAGCTGAAGATTTATTGCTGCAAAGATAGCTGGTCTGCATAGCCAGAAAATGCATTTGAAGCTCTTAATTTTGTTGCCTGGGCCTCTGGCTTTATTCCAAGAACACGGCTTTCCTTGCATACCCAAATTCCTTTCCCCCCAAAAGCGGGGCACCTACAGACACAGAAAAGGACTCCCCGCACGGACACGGACTGGGAATATTTAGCGGGAGAATCAAACAGAACACCCAGACAAGCGCAGGGCCCTTCCTTTCAGCCAGGTTTTGCACATGGATTATTCAGGGATGGCCAGAGACGGTCAGAGCAAGGGGAAGAGCGACCTCTTCTTAAGACAAGCGACACCCCCAGCCCGCATGGGCAAGAAGGGTCTCTCCCTTCTCCTCTGCTTTTTCAATTGCCATGGTAGAAAACATGGGAAAGCTCCTTCACTTCACCCACGTCCAAGCTCTCCATGCAGGCATTCACGCTGGCCTTGATCACCGCCTGCTCTCTGCTGCAGAGAAATAGCTCATTTAATTCACCGACTCCAGGAGAGACAGACTTTTCACTACCATTTCTTTTCTTCTCCCTCCTCCAAAAATCCCTCCCCTTTCTCTTCCACCTTAATTTGGCTGCTTTTAGCTAACAGAACTCTGCTCCATACCCCGAGCCATCATTTTAGGTCAGCTTTTGTAAACCTCAGTAATATCACGCATCTTAAGGGGACTGTATTTCAAACACACTAAACTTCTGTCACCACTACCAGCATCCACGTGTGAACATCTGAGTCAGGGGAGTCAGGACTTTTATGTAGGTACCTTATTTTAAGTGAATAGGTTGGAAAAATGTACTGTTTTGAAGAAGGTCCTCCCACATATGGGCACACAGGCTGTGCCGTCCATACGCACATTAACACCCTGCACTGTCCTACTGACTCTGCTCAGAGAGTTAGATCCACACTTAGTAAGTTGGGTTTTTTTTTTAATATATCTGTGTACGTCAGATGAAAGTGCACTTGCAGAGCACACATCTGACGTGCCTTGTGGGTGACCACCTGCAAGGCCAAGATGTCACAGGGGCCTCCAGTTTCCAGGCGAGCTGCAGAGCCGCAGCCGCAGGCACGCTACGAAACAGAGCCTCAGCGCTCGCGGTCTCGTCTTTGCCAACCACGAGCACAATTATGGTAGGCAATAACCAGCAGCACCAGCGCCCAGGCAGCACCTACTGCAGCGGCATCCGCAGCTACCAGATAATCACAGCGGTTTCAGTCACCACGTCAGCTACGAGACCCAGACCACAACACTTTTAAGAAACAAAACAGTGGGGCATGGAAGAGATCAGCACCTTCACTTTGGCCAGTTTATCTCCAAATCATATTAAGCATTCATGCTTGTGTATCAAAGAGAGAGGAGAAAGCAATATATTCTGATTCATGGGAGACTTTTGTTGTTGCCTGGACATCAAACAGGTCCCAATTAGTCCTGCAAGGAACTGACCCACAAATTATGAAAATAAATGCCTCTGAGGCTTTGATCTCTTGTATTTCTGTAGCACACTGCAGCAGTATTAGACACATTTTATTAGATTCAAGCTGTGCAATCTCTTCCTTACTGAAGGCTCTGCTGTCTCCAATGCATCCTAAAGTCTCCAATCCAGCAGATTAAGAGCCAGGTCCCAAACAGTCACTTCTGTCATGCACTGAACACATGACTCAGCTGCCAACAGGATTTTTCCTGCTGAGTTTCAAAATTAGGAGCAAATAGAATTTTTAAACCGGGGAATAGAAAGAAAGTGCCTAGCCACCTAAATTAAACCTTTGATTCTTTCCAAGTGTAGGAAATGGCATACCTCCTGTGCAATACCCTTGGCTCCTAAAAAGTGTCACTAAAGAGCTAAACAATTTCTTTTTTTCACCTCTGAAGCAGCACTGCTAGAGGAAACACGCAGAAAACTGCAACAAAAGGCTCTATGCACACTGAAGCTGAAGCCACACGTGCTGCGACACATCCACCCACCCCTGCCGCAGCGACTGCGCTTACCACAAGACATTATACTCCGATTGTTAGGGATTTTCTCAAGGTAACTCGTTGCTCACAGGCTGTTGCACAAACAAAGCAGGTTCTGCACTTGCCAGAAGCCATGGGAGCTTTCGGCCCAAGCAGATGTGTAGGAAGAGCGCGACCATGCAAACCACCTTGATGGCAGGTGGTGGAAAGAGGATGAGTTTGCCAGAATCCATTAATATCGGACAGGTATTAATTCTCAGTTAGGATCAGACTTCTTACCAATGTTTTCCAGATTGGTTGGCCTCTCTGTTCAGCCACAAGCCATTGCAGACTGCACACAGAAACAAGGAAGGCCGCAGGACTCAGCCCCATGCGCTGGGCATCCTCATCCCTTGGCTGGGAAGGGACTGCTCAGCCTCTTGAGGGATCCAGCACGAAGCCACCACCGAGGGGGAGCAAAGGCCCGAGGGGAGTTCCAGTTTTCCTGGGATTGTGCCCCTTGGCCGATCCTCCCTTGGCAATCGCGAGCGATTCCCACGCAGAACGTCAAACCTCATTTATATAAATTGTCTTCCTGAGGAGAGAGCAGCCAGCCGGGATCAATGCGCAGCCGCAGCTCAACGTGACAAACGGACATGGGAGAAGGGGACAGGGATGGGGCTGAAGGGGGAAAAAAATCAAAGCTACTGGCTTTATAAATTGTAAATACAGCACCTTGTGTGACAGTAGGCCAGCAGTTTTCACCCTGCAGCCCAGGGACTAATGTAATGGCTGCAAGAAAGGTAAGGAAGGAGATGCTGGAATATAGGAAATCCAGGAACGTTGCATCTGCTGTTTTTCCTCCACACTGCCCTCCTTTTTTGCCTGTTATTAGCTTTATAACTGAGAGAAGAGTAGAAAATCCAGCACGATTCTTCCCAACTACACTTTAGAAGCTTGAAGAAATCAGACAGGGATCAATATCGTGTCCTTGCTCTGCCGGGCCGAGGCAGAGCCCTCGTGATGATCCATATAATTACTCTTGCAAAACGACGGCGGGTGCATTTGAGACAGTCAGGAAAGGGCTTCCAAGAGCATCTCCGAAGCTGTGAGTTCAAGACATGGCAGAACCGCCTGTGTGACTGGGCACCTTGCGAGTAACGAACCCAAGGACACCTCTTCCTCACAAGCCTGGTTAACTGCACACGATTCACATGGGAAATTACCCCCCAGTCTCATCCAAATTTCACCACTCCATCTGCTAGAGTTTGGCAGGTAGAAGTCACTTCCCAAGAAGTCTCCCCTAACTATTTATTTTTGCACAAATTAGAAATCAGACACTTTTAAATATGTGCACCGGCCAAATACCTTGCTCATTACTGCCTCCAACCCCAAGTCACCAAACACTTGCACCACCCTTGAAGCTGCTCAAGTGCAGGTTTTGCTCTAAGTTCAGGCTCGAGCACTCTGCTCGTTTCTGCTCCGTGGGGTTGGGTATTATTATTTTTGACAACAGACCCGCGCAGAGCACAGTGCATATAAACAGATAGGGCCACTAGTAAGAACAGCAAGACTCCCTATGCCTTTAGGAGCACCATGCTTAGCTTACTCTGCCAGACTGCCAAAAGAAGGAAAAGCAACAAATTCAAGTCACACTGGAGTGCGCTGAGGGCATCTGCTACCTATATAGACAGTGCTCGCAGCCATAGACACAAGAGACATGGAAAACTGCACGGGAGCAACACTTTGGCTGAACAATTCCCAAAATTGAAAAGGATGAAGCATGCGAAAGGATCAGAGAGGAGACAGTTCTGTGTCATGCTTTTCATGGCTGTGTTTCAAGTCCCCAGAAGCCATCTCTAGTCAAATTTGTTCCTCTGTCTACGAAGGTGACCTTTGCAAAAGTCACCCAAATTGTGCTGAACTACAACGCTGTAATGAGCAGTGTTCTGCAGAGTTTATGCCACACCTCAATTTCTCATAAATCTTTAATGATCCCAATATACTTCATACACTGACGAAGTTCCGGAAGAAGGACCATACTGGCATTTTTCTTCTTTAATATTAGACCTTTTTTTCTTCATTGACAAAGATCAGCTCATGCAACCAAATGTCACGGAAGCTTCCCTCCTACACAAAGCAAGGCTCAAGGAAGGGTCCTGGCTTTCCTGGGCTTCATCCAGCAACTGCTAATACTCCCTGGCTCCTTAATTCTGCGCTGTCTTCTCTCCGAGCGTCCAGGGGCTGGCGTTTCCAAAACAACTAATGATTTTAGGATCCAATTTCCAGAGAGTGCATGGTCAGCACTTTGTGAGAGTAAATAACGAAGGCTTGGGCCTCGTTAACGAGCTCAAAACAAAGCAACAGGCAGGTACACCAGGGACACGAGGAAAGCAATTACTCCTTCTCCAAAAAGGTTCTTTTTAAATTCCCAAGCTTGTAAAAAGCCCGTGGCCAAGCTGCACAGCCCAGATGAGCCCGTGAAGCCCCTGCATGGAAGCTGGGGGCCTCAGTGAGCCCATTTCCAAGCAGACGACTTGCCCCAAGCCCGTCCCCCTTATCAGCCGCCGACAAAGACCTTCCTCCCAAGGCCCAGTTATCCCCTCAATTCCTTCCATCCCCTCAATCCCGGGCAGCAGAGCGTGCTGTGCTCCCTTTCTCGGAGGTCCCAAAAAAACAGGGGACCTCCCAAGAAAAGCAGGGCCCCCCCAGTGCCCTCCACACGCGCCAGAGCCGAGCCCAGGCCAGGCAGCCCGAACCCACCAAGCTGCAGAAACCGCCCCCGCCGTGGCCTCCCCGCCAGCCCGAGGCCCTCAGCATCTCTGCAAGCAGACATGGCGGGAGGAAAGCTGCTGACTTAAATTGACTAGAAGGATCAAGGCCACTGGTTTCAGCAGAACATGACAGGATTTTGCATTTGCTGGGACAAAATTAAAGGAAACAGCAGAAAAAAAAAAAAAAACGCCTTGTCTTTCTGGTCACTCTCCTTCTGGGGTCAGCTGTGTGCTTCACACCAGCAGCGTGGCCCACAGCGTTGCTAATTATGAACGTTTGCATTTATTGTGGAACCTGCTTCTCCAGCGCGAATCCCATACTCTGCTATTGGCACCGCCAGGGCACTTGGCTGTTAAACACACTGAGGGGGCTAGCAAAAAATATCCCCCTGTCCGAGTGAGAGACCATTATAATGCAGTTCATCTTATCCCCTGGTCAGTAGGGTACGCAGCGCGACCTGTTCAACAGCCTTATCATTTCAAATTACAGTTTTCTGCAACATTGATGATGCTCATTACGCCCCCACTGGAAGATCTCTGTTTTAAGGATTATTCTGATGGTTAAGGGTTCGTCCTGCTCTTCCTCAGGCACCCAGCTCTCTCCATGGACATGGCGACGCCTGGATACCATGGCAATGAGCATGGTATAAAATGACTGATGGAAATACGTTGCAAAGGAGGCAGGAGGGAGTCCTTCGTGCACTTACTAGGTGCACCAGGCCATGCATTTTAATCTGAATTCAGTCCTGGAAATACTTCCCTTACTTGGGAAAGAAGGGGCAGCCACAACGCAAGCTGGGACAAACCCCCAGGCAAAAGTCCACGTTATTTATCTGCATTCGCTTACTGTTCACCAGAGCCAGCCTCCAGGAGCACTTCGGTGAGTCAGACTGGGCGATAAGCGGCCCAAGCATTTCCTTCATCCCTGTGGCCAGAATTTGAGTCACCACCTGCTCCCAGCACTTCCGAGGGCCATCCCTCACCCTTTCCAACACGCAGCCAGAAGACCCTCCTCCATCCAGACCCATCCACAAAGCCGTGGCAACATGACACTTATTTTCTAATAAACAAGATTTTGCAAGGCTTGTGGAATTACTCCTCGCTGCCATGTTTTTGTGCTCAGGCAGCAAATTTGCTATTGATTTCTGATTCAGACCCTGTGGAATGATTCACGCTTCTTACCCTATCTGCTGAATTTATGACCTTTAACAATTATTCTAAGTGCTAAACGAGCTTAGTTTAGACAAAGATCTATTCCTCGGCAAATTAAGGCCCTATTCTTGTCTCACTTATGAACCAACACGTCTCTTGTAATTTAGCGGAGCATCGTGGAAGGTCAGTCTCACACAGGCTCCCTCGAGCCCGCCGCGTGCCCGGCGCTGGGCGGCACAGGACAAGGGGGCTCCCGCAGCGCACGCCGTGACGAGCCGCTGCTCCCCGCTGGCACGGCGGCACCTCTCGCTGTGCCGGGAGCAGCGCAGGGTCCAAGTCCACGTCCTCAGACAGCTGAGCGGACCTGGAGCTCCTGCCCAAGGCACAAGGTGCTGCGTGGCATGGAAGAGCCGCGGTGCCCTCCACCACTCCCGCATCCCGCAAACGCCTCGGCATGGGCAATGAGCAACATCAGCGGCTCCTCTCGACCCTCACCCAATGACGGGGCTTGGGAAAACCGGCGTCCTGCTGCAGCGGGATGCCCAGGAAGCTGCCGCGGCGGGGACGAGGGTGCGGGGAGCCCGCGGCGAGTGCCCCGCACCGCAGGGCTGCTCTGCCCGCCGCGCTGGGCGCGGGGAGGAAACGGGGACCTGCGTCTCCTCGCAGAGCGAAAACAAAACCTGAGCTGCCACTTGCACTCACTGCTATTAAAAAGCCACAAACATGCAAAAAACAAGCACATGTGGGCAGAGTTTTTAAAGAAACCAGTTCCCTAGCTCAAATACACAAATTTTTTAAGTCCAGTTTTCAGGGGCAGGGGAGAAGTGGAGGGCCTCCTTTCCCTCCCTAAGTCTTCTGTTCTCCTGCTTTAACTCCATGGACTTGGGCATCGCCCCTCGCAAGCCACCTCCCGCCTTGGAGGGGAGCCGAGACCCCGGGTCTGTTTTTAGGCTGGCCGGTCCCCCCGCTCCAATCCCGCCTAGCCTTGAATTGCTGAGCAATCATTTACACGATTAATCAACCAGGAACTCACCAGGAGGAAAGTAGGGCAAGCGAATGAAGATAGACATCTTTTTTTTTTTTTTTTTTTCTCTCCCTTCTCCTTTGCACTGAAGCAAAATAATATTTCTAAAAATACACTTATGTAAGTCTTTGGCAGATCCCGCTTAATTTTATTTATTTATCTATCTGCACCAGCAGGGTTGATATAAGCAGTCTTGCTGCAACCTCCGCATGAAACACCACTTCTCTAAAGGGCTCCCATAACAACTACCTGCTCTCCAGGCGGAAGGGATGAAAAGAAGGGGAAAAGGACGGAGGGGGAAATAAAGTTAGGGTGACAAGGGCAGCGGGGGGCTGACGGGAAGGCTGGTGCGTTTGCTGAGCCCGACATTTCAAGGGTAGCGCGAGGGGAGAGCTTTGTTTGGAGGCGGAAGGTGAGCAGGAGGCAGCGCTAATGGAGAGGGATGGAGCGGGAAGAAACGGCTGCGGGTGCGCGGCAGCGCCGGAGCATCCCGCTGCGCCGGCTCGCGTGCGGACATGCGTGTGCGCGTGCACGCGTGTGCGCGCGCATGTGTGTGCACGCATGTGCTGCGTGACGGACGGGGCCAGCAGGGCGCACTGGGGCGCCCAGCGCCACCGCCCCGGGGGACACAGCCCAGCGCCACCGAGACCCCGCTCCGGCGGGGAGCGGGGTGCCGCCGATGCGCAGCCTGGTGAATTTTCCACGTGCCGGAGCTGCTGTGAGGACACGGACGGGGCCGCGGAGCGCTGCCGCGGGGCCCCTCGCGCAGCGCGCCGGGCGCGGGGGCTCCCGCCGCGCACGCGGGGCTAGGCGTGCACACGGACATAAACACGGCACATACATCCACACGCGGACGCGAACGGGCGCATAAAGACGTGGCCGTGTGCAGATGCATACACACACACACGCACGCACCCCACGCCATGCGTGCACATATATGCCCAGGCACATAAAGGCACATACTTGTGTGCGTACACCCGCACGCGCGCACAGCCCTGCGCGCACACGCGTGTGAACGCGCGCACAGAGGCAGCCGCACACACGGAGCGATGCGAGGGGCGCCCCGCACACGCGGCGGCCGCTCCGCGCGCTCCCCGCGGCAGCCCCTTCCCGCGCGGCCGCTCACCCGCAGCGCCGACAGGTCGATCTCGTCCAGGCTCCGC
>VZSV01000106.1:2858856-2995371 GCA_013398735.1 Nothocercus julius | reverse complement strand
GGGCTCGCGCTGCGCCCAGCTGGCCCTCTCTGCTCGTACCCCCGTCGCCTCTGTAATGCCGGGGGGGCAAAAGCGGCCAAATGCCGCGCGCAGAGCCCGAGCCGCGCGGCACTCGCGGGATGGGAGGCAACAGGGCCGCCCGCGCTGCTTCATGCACGTCAGGACAGGGAGGCCGAGGAACTGCCCGCTCCGAGGGCATCCGGGTGTTAACTCCTGTCTCAGGCCCTTTCCCCCTGCTTTTATCAGTCCCACGGGCTGTGCTTGGTCCATGTCGTCCCATTCCAGGCAAGGACGAGAGGTTTGCGCCGTCTCTGGGACCCGACTTGGCCAAGAGCCTCCCAAAGGCAGCGATGACCTAGGCAGAGTCAGCCTTGAACGTTTTCCTTATCCCCCTTATTCGGAAGTCGTTTCTGCCAAACCAGGTGCCGTATATAAATAAATCTATATCAAATCTGTTGCCTTGGAGCGAACCGTATGGAGGATGTACTTACAACATCAGCTCTCGCCGGCTTGTGTCAGGATCCCACAATATGCAGATCTGGGAAGCGGAAACCCTACACAGGAGGCGACTGCAGGCGGATGGGGTTTTCTGGTGCTCGCCGGTCAGGGACGCCCCTGCTGCCGTTAAAAAGGAAAACAAAACGTGTTACAAACGCACAGAGTGGGTTTTTTTAATGAACTGCTGGAGCATCGGGTCGCGGGAGCATCCTCGGAATGTGCGGCACGCGCAGGACAGCGCGGCACGCGTGGTCCTGGCGCGGCGGCGGGGCTGCCTTTGCCTCCTTTTCCCCTGCTCCTTGCATCCTTAATGTCTTGCGGATTGATTAATCCTCAGTCGCGTTTAATAAAGCCAAATACAATGAAGACGCTAAACTCAGTAAGATAAATAACACATTTGGAAAACAGGGAGCATCCTCATTTGCTTCCAAGCACCTTCCTGAATCCATAGCGCCAAGGGGGTTTTTTTGAACCAGGTGATGCCTGTTTCAGTTTGAACCGAGTCGTTGCAGTGTTATTTGTGAAGCACAAAAGGGTTCAAATAAACACTAAATACGTAAATATGTACGCCGGTCTTGCATACAGACAGATTGCCTCGATCCTCAGGCTGACTGCAAAGTCCCAAGCTAAGTCGTGGCTTAGTGACTCCGCATCCTCTGTCTATCCCGATGTCCGAAATGTAGAGAGGGCCCTGTGTCGATGCCGTGAGAAGCGCGGCGCAGGGCCCGCGACCCAGACCCCGGCCCACCGTGACAAGTGGCAGGATCTTGCCTTTTCATGCCAATTTGGAAGGCAGACAGTGCTAAAATGCCAGTTTTTCCTACAGGATGGCTTTGGCCGCAGCTTCGGTCAGCCCCGATGAGCAACAGGCGCACGGGTCATGAATCAAATCTCAAAGCTGTTGGCGGGCAGGGCTGGTGAGATCAGGGTCAGGATTTTTGACTCACTCATTAAAAGGCTTTGGCTCGCTGATAAACTGTCCGGTTTATTTGACCTCTGCATATAACCGCATTTAATAATCTAGCAAACGGTGCCGTTGGTGTTAATTACATCCTGAGGGGGTAGATGTTGAGATTAGTACATCTAAATGACACACAAGGCCGTGCCTGGTTATAGCAAGAGCTCCGAGTGCTTTGGGCTTGGGATCAGTCTCTAAAAGACTGGAGAGAAGGAATGAAGCAAGTAAGGAAGCATGTTTGGGCCCTATTGCTTAACTTTTTTCCCACCAGCATATGTGGATTACTTGTTTCCAAACAATTCTGTGTTTTTTTCTCATTCCCTAAGACCAGACCAGTCTACCCCAGTGTTTCCGCGTGTAACGCAGTAGTCAGTGCGCTCTACTTCAGCTGCATGGAAGGTGCTGAGAAACCCAATGCTCTGTTAAATGAGTAAGAACTGGGTTCCAAGCCAACGTGGTAACGTGCAGCTGTGTTAAAAGACACTCGAAAATGAATGTGGGCGTGTGTCCTGCCTGCATCCACCGGTCCTCCCGAATGCCCTGTAATGGATTCATTAGCACTTTCTGGTTGCAGGGCCTTCTTCTGCTGGTGCCTTGTTTTCTCCCAAGGGAGAGAAGCGTTTCTCCATCGCCTCCTGGCGCTGAGCAGAACTGCTTGTGTGAACCCTGCTGCCAGGATTTTTCCTAAAGCTATACACACACACACACACACACATATATATATATATATATATATATTTAAACCCTCTAAATAGTTAATTGCTCCCTCTCTTGGGCATCGTTCAGCTTCAAAAACCTGTAATCACTGCAATGGGGGAGTAAATGGGAAAACAGCAAGGACTCTTTGGAAAAAAAAAAAAAAAAAAAGCTCCATGGATCCACACCCAGGGACCAGCGCCGCACACGGAGACGCCGGCGTCCCGCGGCGCTGCACACAGAGACAGGAGAGGGGGCACATCCCGGAGCGTCACTGCCTCCATCCAGCACCCGCCCCAAGCCGTTCTGCCCCCAAAATACCTGCAATTTTTAAGTGAAGCAGGACAGTGTGTACTAATGTGTGTGCCTTCCTGGCCGGTGCCAGCTGATGTTTATGTCTTTGCTGGTCTCCCATTAGTCTGGCTGTAGGATCTGGAGCCTAACGCATGGTTTACTCCGGCAATACACAACACTGCTGTTTTAGACCATGCTACTCTGGCACTGGAGGACTTTGTTTGGCCAATTAACCTCTTCCCTGTGGTGCCTCTTTTCCGAAGGGGGGGGAAAAAAAAAAACAGTCTTACTTTTAGAGATGTCAAAGCATTTTTAGTCATTTAAAATGAGCCAGCTGTGACTGTTCAGACACCAAGATCCCGTGTTTGCCCTGCTTTTAGGAAATGTAGTGCAGCTTTCCCATCAGCAAGGAATGTTCCTATGGTCTTGCAGAGGAATATTAACTTCTCCCTCCTTTGCTGAGATCTCGAGGGCACAGTCTATGCAGAACCTCCAAGAAGAGGGTGTTACTACTTTCCCACCGGGAATGTTTTCTTGCACCCACCTGCTGCAACAGGAAAGTGCTCCCAGGGTCTGTTCTCATGCACATCTGGTTTCCAACCCTCTCCACAGCTCCACACATCTGCTCAGATTTCAAGCCCCTTTCATCAAAATTATTTTGCGCCTTGGTATGTTTTAATGCTGATTAGCGTGGATCTGAGCTACCCTAACCAGCGGGTATTTAGATTCTCGCTTTCATTCTTCTTTCTTGGCTTTCCTTGCTAGACCAGAGACAGCCCCGGGTCTGGGAAAGAACTGACCTGAAGCCACCCCCATCTGGCACGAAGCAGAGATAAACCAAACAAGAGAAACAGGCTCTGTCTTTTGTCAGATGTAAATTGTCAGCGGTTAATTAAGAAACATTTCAGGCGCAGTGGGTTTTCTTTTTAATGATAATCTGTCCTTGGGCGTGGGTGGCTCCAACATCCTTCTTCAGGAAAAAGGCTACAAAACTCGCACTGTGCATTGTGCTTCACCAAGGTGCCCACAGTGAAGGTATCCTAGGGCTTCAGCGGTGGCCAAGAGGCCTAAAAGCTACTGCGTAAAGCACACGTGCACCTGTGAGGCTGGAGGGAATGCAGGGCCGCAGCCTCCTTGGCATGCTTATTTCTCTGGATACTCACTTTCAATAATCGTCGTTTCACCATAATTTGTGAAAAGTCTTATTTTTTTCAAGGAATGCAGGGCCACAACGGCCATGTGCCTTTTGGAAACCTGCTGAATAGTTTTTGTTTTGCCCAGCAAAAGTCAAAAACCTTTTACGTGCAAAAGAAACGAAAGTTTAAATCCCAGAATAAACTTGCAAACCCAATACCGTGGCTTTCGCCACTCCTAGTCAGTGACCTGAGCAGGTGCTGTTCCGAGACAACTGGCAGTGCCTGATGCACCAGCAAGAAGCAGTATCTAAGCAGCACTTAAGTGGTAGCGTCCGAGGAGCAAGACAGGGTTTGAGCCATCGCTCTCGCCTTTACGTGGAGGCTTCTCTCAGGAGCGTTTACGTCTTCAAGCTTTCATGGATATATGGCATTCTTTTAAAGTAGATACAGCAGATTCATTAGATTAGATTTTTTTTAAGTTTCTAGCTCATTTCATAATGGGAGAAGGCCTAAAAAGACAGAACACCGGTGTCGTCTGAAGGCGAGACACTCTTATGAAACAAGCAGAGAATTTCAAAGAAATCTGATGCTACAATTTGCAAAACCACAAAATCATCACCAGGGTGCCCACAAATACGACCTCAGCATCTCAGGAAGGAGCCCCTTGGGTCTGGCGCTGGATGTGGAGGGTCTTCTGCAGCTGCCCCTGCACCGCACGGCAGGGCCAGTGGAGTCAAGGCCGGCGTCAGCCCTGGAGATCCCGCGTGCACAGGGGCATCTCCTTGATGGGCCGGGACAGAAGACGGCAGAACAGACCTCCTTCCAGCAGGGATTTAGGGACCCTCTTGCAGCCTGCAGTCTTGGACATCCTTTGCTCCTACAAGTCACAGCTAAAATCACTAACATCACACCACAGGTGCAGAAGTCTCCTGCAGGCCCTACAGCCAAAGAGCCCCGTCCAGTACGGACAACAGCAGCTCCTGTCCGGGGCCATTTGGCCCAGCTGAGGACTGACAGAGTTAACGCAGCTGCAAACACAGCACAGATGGGGATTAACCCCTCAGTGACCTCATACCTTGACGATTACATCACGCCACCAAGAAGTACCCCCAGGAAACCACAGAGACGTTCAACAGGAAGGAAGAACATCCTTAAACACAAACGTTGGTTTGTAACAGGAGGCAAAAACCTCAAGAAGGCAGAAGAGTTCACCTCGCTGTGCAACGTCACAGTAGTCATCAGGAGCTGGAAAATGAAGGGAGATCCTGGATGGATCCAGGCTGCAGCGCTGTCAGCATTCCGTTCAGCTCAGGGATATAGGGAAGGATATCGAGATACACAGCCAAAACAGAACCAGTTTATTTGAACCAGGAAATGATTTTAGTGCTAACACATGGTTTCTGAGAACTGAGAAACTACAAAAACACTAGGCAGGAAACTAGATTGTTTTGCAAATGAGTGTCTATGAAAGACGTGCTGCATATTTAGTAGAATGACTCCATCTTCAGTTAGGAGAGCAGAAAAAAAAGTGGGCTTTTCCCCCTGTGATTCAGAGGGAAACGCTGGACATATCTGAGCAGGCAATCTGGCCTCTTACACAGCAATTGCAACAAGGAAACCCTTAGCTGGGGACTAACTGGCATGAGGAAACCAAGGCACTTGGAAAAGCCTTAGCAAGGAAGGTAGATAAAGAGCAAATTGCAAAGGAGTGGCCAAGACCAATTTCCCCAGCGCCGGAGCAGAAAGAGTTGGGATTTCTATCTCCTGAAGGCTCAAAGTCCTAAAGGAGAGACTTTCAAAACTCACATTTTGCAGTTAATTAATCAAGCAGAGGTTCAGCCGTTGCGGCTCTCGGTTTGTGACTGCTGGCCCTGGCTGCACCGTAGCTGGCACTGAAGCCTCCCAAAGCTTTGCCCTTTGGACGGTTACGAGATCAGGGCTTTGCCGGGGCAGGTGCTGAGTAGCAAGAGACACAGCAGGGACAGTGACAGCTGGAGAGCGGCTGCCGCGTCGCCCATGGCTGCGTCGCGGCCAGAGCGCCTGCCCAGCCGGGGCACACGAGGCACCGGGTACCGGCAGCTCCCCTCGCGGCTCCTTTTGCAGAAAATGCCTTGGAAAGCCAGGTCAAGTTTAATATGCTGTGCTGAATTCCCTGCTTTGCACTTCGATTTGTGAGGTGAAATTGGAGGCAGGTGCACACACCTGATGCTGGTTTGGAAACGCACTGGCCCGCAGGCTGTGCCTGGTGCTCTGCTAAACCAGCCTCTGCAAGGTCCTGCTGAATGGTGTGGGGCAGAGACAAGGTGTTTCTGTGCCCTCACCCCCAGGAGGCACCAAACCCGTTTGGACAGGACGTGTCCTTCTCCTTGGTGCCACCGAGGGAGCTGCAGGGACGAGCCAGCACCCCGGCCCACGTCCACCTCCTGCTTGACCAAAATGGACTGCGCTGATCTGAGCAGCTTTTTCCTGCCCTTGCTCTGTTTTCTGTATTGCAGTGAGACAAGTCCTTGGCTACGTGTCATGGGAAAGTGCGGAGGGAAGGGTGCAACAGCCACTTGGGGGAAATGGTGGATACTTCCAAACCTGATCCATTTCCTGCCATCTGTTGCAGGCTGCTTGGCTTTTAACACATCCGCGCTCTGCACGGAGCAGAGCGCCATAGCAGCTGCAAGAGAAGGAGCCCGGCGTGCTGCGAACCTGCCCTTTGCCGTACCTGGGGTAAGCGGCAGCCTAGGAGGTGCCTGGAATACGGACAGAAGTGTTTCTGCAAAACAACAGGTACTTAACAGGATCAACAGGGAGAAACCTCAGCGTGTGCCTTGAGTGATGAAGTGGGGGACAGGCCAAACCCGCCAACCAGGAGGGCCGGGGGGTGGTTGTGCAATACCGGACGGGCTCCAGGCCTTTCCTTCCCCGCTGCCGGGGAGCTCAGTGAGAGCGGGAAGAAATATTCCCTGGATTAGATGCTAAAACTTCTCTCCGTGCAGCCAGGGCTTCCAGTGTTTCTTGCTGTTCCCAGGAGCAGGACCCAACTGAAACACTGCCCTGCTGCAATCTGGGAGCGGGACAGTGTCCGTGGGGATGAATCCCGCTCCGAGCAGCAGCGCCTCGTCCCAGAGCAGGTGGCGACATCCCTGCAACACCACAGTTAATGTCAGCACTGAGAGAAACTAAAATTACCCGATAAAAATAATGAAAAAAAACCCCAAACACAGTAGAAGCGAAACTTCTAGGCACACAAGACTGTTGGTCTAACAGCCGCGCTCTCCTTTGCCAGTACTGTCTGCCTTTCATTTCAGGTCCCGACGTGGCCCGTTAGCCAACGTGGGAACGAGCAGGGGTCGTGGCTCGCTTGCCTTTTGCCCCAGGTCACCGAGTTCGGTGCCTCGCATGAAATTGCCGCTCCTGGGGTGGCGCCACCGAACAAGGCTCGTCGTTCTCGCTTAAAAAGCGTCGGGAGCGCGGGGAGGATTCCAGGAGCGTGCGGACCCGGACCGCGAGGAAGCGGCGGCAGGGAGAAGCCTCGCTGAGTCAACAGGAGCTCCTGCAGCTTCCCGCGAGGAGCCTCTTGGGCAGCCCGTGCACTCGAGCCCGACCAGGCAGGGCATCCAGGGTAAAACACCCCGGCTCTACTTGGAGAGGGCCCATGGGCCACGTCCACCTGCGGTGCCGGGGCTCCCACCCAGGCCCCAAGTGTCCGCATCCCACGGGAGCGCGGCTGCACGCTCCGGAGAGCCGGCCTCGCGGCATGGGCACGTCGAGCCCGCAGCACCCTCTAGAGGAAAGCGGCCACCCGCCCTCCTTTCCAAGAGGATTTGGGTGCCTTGACGTTCCTCTCTCCAGGAGTGACGTCTCGGGCAGGTTCCATCCCTCGCTGGCACCGGTGGGAGGTTGTCTCCCTTCTCCTCAGCTGGCAACTCGCACGCTGGTTAGTTATGGAGATCAGGCTGAACATGGAGAGATTACTCATCGTTGAACCTGGGCATAAACAATTTCCCTTGAAATATTCTTTTTAAAAAAGATATATTTTTTTACCTCCTGCTCCTTTCTCCAAATTAATTTGCATCCCAGACAAGCGCCTCCGTAGAAATTCTTGCCATAATCATTTGGAGCTAAATATTCTGAGTAATCAATCAACGCGGCGCAACCAATTTTGCAACTGTCACTTTTGATTTCTCCAGTAAAAGTAGTACAAATAAATAAATAAAAGGGACAAGCGTTTCACGCGTGGTGCCGCTGCAAATTTGAGCTCGTCAAACCTTCACTCCACCACGGCAGAACGAAAAGAAAGCAGAAACAGAAACTGGTTTGGGGCAGTGGTTGTAGCCTGGCCCTCCGTGTGCCCCTAGACCTTTCTCACGAAGCTGTTTCCTACCTTCCCCCTCTGCACGGACAGCTAACAGGAATCGGCAACCTCACGCATGCAGAAAGCCGGCACTGGCTCCAGCAGCTGATGCGACCGAGGCCGCACTGCGTGTTTGGCTAACGCAGGTGGAAGAACAGACCTGCCTGGGGCTGGGGCTCCACGTCCTGCTCTGGGACAGCTGGAAAAATCCAGCCTGGAGGGGCAGCCACAGGACAAGCTTTGGGAGCTGCCCCTCGCGTGCAGCCCTCGGCCGCGGGGACGTCGGGGCGAGTTTGGCGCTCGCTCCGGTGCCGACAGGGCATTCAGGCCTCCCCGGCACGGCTGGTGTCTGCTCTGACTCCCCAGCGCATCCACGTGTGTTTTAAGGGGCTGATGGGTGGGGAGGAAGTTGTGCCCAACAGACGCAGCTGCCTCTGGGGCTATGAGAAAGGAGCAAGCGCGGGAGCAGCAGCCGCCAGCCTGGCTCTCCAGCCCAGCCCAGGGCTGCTGCGCAAGGGCAGCACCCTTACTGTGGGCAGACGAGAGCTCCCCAACTCCCTGGATCTGTTTATTAATTTAGTTAGCTCAGCCTCCTCTTCCTGCGATGTTTTCCTTCAGGCTCTCCTCTCCTCAGACATTTTGAACAACTTGGTCCAGCCCTTTGTATCCAGACTCCACCTTTTCTCTCATCAGGCGGCCGGAACGTGGCCCATAACCAGCATTCCCAAACCAAGGAGAAATGAGACCAAACCCAAGTGCTTTGACACATGATGTTCATTTGTATTTTCAGTCCATTAATGCACATTCATTTACCAAATACAAACCGAGTGGAAAGGAAAGCAGCGACCAGCAGAAACCGGGGTACCGAACGCTCGAGTCCAGCAGCCTTCACAGAAGGAATAGTCAGGTCGACGCACGGGCCGCGGGCAGGCGGAGAGGGGCTGAGACCCGCGCGCACGCTGGGAACAAAGCGCTCGGCGTGGCGATGAGTTTAGCCAGACACGCGATTCAGAGAAACACCCAGAACTGTGAATTTTGACACTGTTTTTTCTTCCTTTCCTCAGGGTCAGGAAGGAGTCAGGTACAAATTATTTACACCGGTGAGATTTCCGGAAAACACACTAGGATGTTAAAAATAGAATAATCACCAAGACTTTAAAATACAATAGTAAAATAGGCCAAAAAAGGGGAAAAAAAAAAAAAAAAAAAAAAAAAAAAGGACCCAGAGAGGATGGTGGCACTGAGGAGTCAATTTGCAGCTTGGGGCCTGCCCCGCTCCGACGCCCCTCGGCTCAGCTCGGCTCACCAGCATGGCCTGTGCCCCGGTGCCCAGGGCGCTTCCGAGGGGCTCCGTGTCTCGGCGGCTTTCAGCGCCGCACAAGAACTTGCCTCTTGGAATCAGCCTCGCAGACGCGGGGCCGCGGAAGCTGTGCAACAAAGTCCCGTGTGCCCCGGCAGGGACACCGGCCGTGACACCGGCGCCGAGCAGGACCCATCAGCCCAGGCGGCGGCACTTGGGCCTTTCCGTTGGCATCTTCCGTTTGGAAACTGCTCCTCAGAGGGCCCGTTCGGACGTTCCTCTCTGCGGCCGCAAATGCGGGTTCTGTCTATAAGTCACACAACCCATGCCGTGTCTACCACAACTGCACAAAACGGTTTATTACACTCAAAGAACAGCAGCAAGCTGAGACAGGGTTTGATTGTGCATGGATGCTCCCTTGGCAGGAATAAAGATGCCTGGAATTAATAGCACAGGGTCCCACCTGAGCCAAAGCCTCACCGAGGTCCCCGCCGGGGACAGCACCAGGACTGTGAAATTATCTTCTCAGATTTGATCAAAAGAAATGGAGAGTGTTTGGGATTCCACCTAGCGAGTCTCCCACCAAGCCAGGCAGCTTTCCTGGTGGCTGCCGTGGACGAGAGGTGTTTGCCCGGCCTGGGCCCGCGACGTTTCCTCCCTGCGCGCGCCTGCACCGCCGAAGAGCAAGTCTCACTTTGTAATAGTGACTACCAAGAACCAGTGCCAACCTTCACACGTTTGCCTTCGTTAAAACACGCCTTCCTAGGATGACAAATGGCCTGGCCTGCTGGGGACGAGCCCCCTTTCACAGGAACAGCGGAGACGCGGCCTCAGCACGAGCCCGACCACAGCGAGCGGAGACGAAGAGGCCGGGAGCGCAGCGGAGCGCGCTGATCTGCACATCAGACACTGTAAAGGTCTGAAATATCACGTCATTTTATCCCTCTTTTGTTGTTAAAACCATGCACCAATTCCACACTTCAAGAATTATCCAATCAAACCTCTATACAACAAAATATATATATTAAAATATCACAATATTTGAAAATATATAAAGATGTGGTAAGGAGTGTGAGTGGTATCTATTAAGGAATACATTAAAAGAAAAAAAAAAGATTTCATTTCAGGTTGTAAGACAAGAAAAAACGGTAGAGCCTTTGAGAAATTTCTCTCATTTCTTGCAGTCCTAACCAGTAAACTCCGTGCGAAGGAGCCGCTGCAGGGCACCGGGCGGCGCACGGACGCTGTGGCACGGCGCGTTTGCCAGCGATTCCTCTGCAGTCTCGTGAACACATCGGAAGTCAAACGCTGCGGTGCAAGGCAGCGATTGCTCAGGGACAGAACTAAATTCTCCCACGGGGTTAAACCTCACCCTGTTTACTGGCTTCTTAATATAAGAAAGAAAACTCCAGTTGATCGGTGATCCCACAGCCGTGATCCCAAAATGCCCCAGGCGCTCCGAGGAGGTGGCCGAGCCCTCCTTTGATATCCAGAGGGCTGCTGCATGAGCTCCTCGTGCAGCATCCATAAAGGAATCTCGGCTCGCTGGCCCTGCCAGCTCCCGGTCACTCGAGGCCGGACTCGGGAGGCTTCTCCGAGAGCAGCCTGGGAGAGGGGGATAGTGCCCTGTAGTGCTGAAGCTCCCTGCCACCGCAAGGGATAACACAGGGATAGTTGGATGATTGCAGCGTGGGGCGGGGAGGGTAGGAGCACTTGGAAGATGACGAAAATCACAGGCTCCTTAAGGATGTGGCCGAGCGCTTCCTTTCCAAGGATGAGCACGGACCTGCCTGCCTCAGGCGGCTCCGAGAGGTTGTCACTGTTTCACGTTAGCAGCACTGTTCCAACTGGAAGAGCTAAAAACTGGAAGAGCTAAAAAAGAGCTAAAAAAGAGAGAAAACTCCAGACTAGCCAGTGCTAGCGTTAAATACCAGGACGCCCTTGATCTTCTCTTGATTGCAAACGCGGGGGGCACGGCGTGTGGCCCGCGCCCGGCAGCGGGACAGTTTTTTAAGGGAAATAACCGAGGAAAAAAATGAGCTATTTGCAGAGCACCAGCCAAAAGCCTCGACCCCCCGGAGCAACCCAGGTCACTGCCGAGAACGCAGCGCGGGCCCTTCCAGGCGGACCGACACAGCCTCACCACGTGTAACGGAGCGCCAATTGCCACTGCATCTATAAAACACGAGGATAAAACAGCAGGAACCGTGGAGCCGGAGACACGTCGGCGGCCCTGGGGAGGGTCCTTGCGTGCTTGTTACTCCCCCAGAGAGCACTGTGTACAAAATCACTGTATTTACATGTAAGATGCAGAAGACAATCAGCTAAAGGGTAAGAGATGATGCTGGACATATTCTAGGGTTACGCTGAGAACAGTGTGGTTCTTTTCCAGTTAAAAACAAGAAAGACTG
The DNA here is from genome assembly GCA_013398735.1 of Nothocercus julius. Lineage (NCBI taxonomy): Eukaryota > Metazoa > Chordata > Aves > Tinamiformes > Tinamidae > Nothocercus > Nothocercus julius. The sequence goes on along the minus strand of VZSV01000106.1, from coordinate 2,983,733 downwards.
TTGGAAGCTCAAACAAAGGGGAAAAGAAACTTCCCTATGAACATTTGTTTAAAAGCTGAAGGAACTGTAGGTTTGTCTGGTCTCCTGACTACAGCGCACGGGGCGCTTCGGGAACACAGGGTTAAGGAGCACACCTGCAGTGGTGCCAGCAAAGCAACCCCCTCGCAGTGCTCCCAGCAGAGGAGTTCGGCTTCCCACTTTCACAACGAGGCTCCTGCGTTGGGAATTTTCTCCTCCCAGCGTCCGGCAGGGCGCTCCCACTGCTGTGGGACACATGGCTCTGCAGAGGACAGCTGGGGAATGGGGAGGACACGAGACCAGGACACGCAGGGCACAGGGGAGGGCGCCCGGACCTGGTGCCCCGGGAGCAGCAGAGCTTTGCCCAAGGAGGGAGGAAGCGCCTGGCTCGTTCGCTACCCTGCGAGATGCAAAATTGGCCCTGGGAGCTGCCTACGGGAATGCAAAACAGGGCTGGACATGTTAAGTTTCACCCGCCCTTGGAAGACTTGTTCTGCATGACCACCTGTGGCCCGTCTCGTAAGAAAGCAGGTCAGAGAGACAAGCTCTCCCCTTTCCCCTGCACTCAGGCTACGAAGTGGGAAAAAAAGAGGGGAAAAAAAGATGCGAATCTCGTTTGAGCACAGCTGTCCTGACATTTCAGCTCTCCCTTCTTTCAAGTAGGGAGAAAACAGAATAGAAAGTCTATCATTTAAAGCAAAATAAATGTGAGGGTAAAGGATCCAAAGCAGAGCCTGAACCTGGCCAGGATAGCTTTTGAACTCTTGCTCCGAGTCCCACATAGCACCTCAGTTTCCTCCCGCAAGGAAGATCTGAGGCTTCAGCCTGAATCTGGATGCTCTCCTGAAAAAAGCCTTCCTGCAGTTTGAACAAATTGACGTGCTGAATGTCTGTAAAAGCCAGAAAACTCCCGAGTTCTGACACATTGAGCTCCATCGAGGCTGCACTTTGCTAAGATCTGCACAGCACCGTGCCGCATCTGGTGAGGATTGCTGATCGCTCTAGCTGTAGTAAAAACACTTCCCCCTGCCGAGAGGGGAGAAGAGACCAAAAACACTGATTCTGATTGTTAGTCTGTTCCCCGGAAAGCAACAAAACATCCAGCCTCGTCAGGCCATGATCACAGGGATGCCCGGGACAGCATCAAGCTGCGCTTCCCAGCAACGCCCGAGCTGTGAGAGGGGTTCCTGCCAAACACGAGCAGGGATGGGACGAGGGGCTGCAGCGGGTGAACGCGCTGGTACCTGGAAGCTCTGGAGAGCACACGCGTCCCGCGGCTCCCGCGGGGCCACAGCACAAGTACTGCACGCTGCAACCACCCTGGCAGCAGCACTAATGTATTAGGATTTGTTTCCTTTCCTAGGAAGCAGCTCAATCCTTTGGGTGCTTAGAAATTGTCTAAAGTAGTAACTTCTTCAGAGAATAAACTTCTCATTGTCATAATTTCCAAGTCTTTTCGATCCTCTCCTTTGCTAGTGTCATTTTGCTTGAAGTTCCTCCACCAAAACCCTTACGAAAGGCACAGTAGTTTGGCAGAGACCTTTTTTTTTGCCTCCCTTTGCAAAAAAAAAAAAAAAAAAAAAAAGCTTTCTGAAATCCTATACTGTTCATAAACTTGTCTTTTGAGAACTAGAGTTTAAAATATAAAGCAGTCTCAATCTTCTTAAGTCCAAACCTCCATTGGTACCATGGATTCCTTTGTTCCAACAGAAGGCAGCAAGTATTCTTCCTCCAGAAAACGGAAGGGGAATTGTACCAGAAACCCACGAATCTTTTTCAACTCTTCTGCTGCTTTCACAGGATCATCGTTTGCTAGTTTTGGTTTGCTGATGTAATCACGCAGTTGGGCTAAGTTATTCACCTGGTCACTGGGAAGGCATCGGAAAACCTGATCAAAAGAGAAAGAAGGGGTGATATGTGAGAGCAGAGGAAATGCTGCAATATAGAGTTCCAAAGGAGAACCTCAGACCATGATAGGAATACACCTCTGTGTGGAAGTGACTCAGGTAATGGTCTGGAGAACAGGGAAGGAGAAAATATGCACAGATCCATCATACAAGTAGAGCACGAGGATGGCAAACTGCAGGGCTTTTTCTGATAACTTCAAAAAAGATCACTGGAAAACTAATTTGCTTTAACTCCATTTACACTGTGGCCACCTGGAAGAAGTAAACCAGGAGTGATTCACTGGAGCTACAGCTGGTACAAGTAAAAGGAGAAATCAGAACTGCTCCTTCTTGGGCTGCCACCATTATTTGAGGACACACAAGCTGCAGTTTCTTGTTTGCAGCTTATGCACGTCACCGAAACAAAATGTTCTACCAAAACATCCCTGAGCTACTCCGGGAGCTGAAGTCACTTTCCTTCCCTGTCCCCTCTTCCCCCAAACATCTCTTGAGAACAAGGAAGCTGGAAGGAGACTGGGAAAAGGAGCCGTAAGCGTCACCTTATCAAAGATGGTGGCGTTGCGGGCTGCTGTTGCAATCCACACCTCCTTGAAGAACTTGTCACAGACGGGGTCCTGGTGGTCGGAATTGAGATCCGAGGCCCCAAGTACAAGCCTGAAAAAAAAAGAGAGTAAAGAATTTGTGCCAAGAGAAGCCGCGACAGTGGAAACATTATTCTCATCTTCCGCTCCAGAAGAAAAACAAGAGCAGCTGATAAGAGGATGCCAGAGGCAGCTACTAAATTACCTTACCTCAAAAACACCTCGAAGTTGAAACTAAAACTGAAATAGAAGTTATTACTTTTATTATTACTTGTTTGCAATAGTGCCTAGAAGTTTCCATCCTTTCCGTACTGGGTCATGTGCAGACGCACCTGAGAGTGGCCAGCATTGCCCATCAGGGATGGAAAAGCTATCCCATAGAGGACAGCATGTTTTCCAAAGGCAAACAGTGGGCAGGATTAAAATTTGTCTACTTGAAGTACGAGGAAGGCATTGCCATGAGAGCTGAGTACGTGCCCTGTGGGTTCAACACCTTGAAATGCCAAGAAAAAGCAGGTTTCTTTGCAAATTGCCACTGCACATCCCAGTGTGCTCTGAGAATGTCCCCTGCTCCCACTACCATGGTCTGTCAGCCTCACAGCTCCCTTATTTTCTATTTTCCTTCTGTTTAATAACTGTCCAGATGGGAAATGGGAGGGGGAAAAGAAGGTCTTAATGAAAAAATGGCTGTGTTGTGGGCCAGATGGTTGCTCTGAGTGAACAAACTTCCACTAAAAAGAGTCACCACCACCCAAAATTGAGAGAGTGTGGAAAGAGGGTCCAGAGGCAAAATATCACTGTCTTGTTTATGAGCTCTCCTAGTTAAATGCTTGAGGAAAATGATTTGTGAGCCAAGCGGTTGCTGAGCTGAGGAACGCGCAAGGAGGCAGCACTAAAACTCCCCGAGCTGAATCGAGGCCAGGCCAAGCTAAATCCAAGTGAGTGCCCGAAGCTCCACTGGCTTTAACGGCTTTGACCCCTGTCACCAGGCGTAAATCCAGCCTGCTTCTCCCGGCTTCTCCCCGGCTCTCCCTGCCTCTCCAGGGATGGCTGGTGGGCGCACCTGAAGCACCGAAGGCGGAGAGACTGCGCGAAGTGCCCGGCGCGGTAGTGCTCGCCGTCCATCACGGAGGGGACGGTGTCCGTGTCCTGCACGATGATGGCTATCTCGCTGTCCCGCTTGCCCAGCATGCTGCGGTCGTTGATGTTGGCTGAGCCTGGAGGGGAGGGAAGGAGGGAAGGAGGGAAAGCAACCACAGTAAATCTCGGTAGCAGGGCCTGGCAGGGCTGGCTCCTTCTCAGGCACCTCCTCACAGCAGGAAACCAGACTGTGGGAGAGCCAGCACTAGGGTGAGAGCAAAACACTCATCCCCGCAGCCTCCTGATGCTCCAGGGCCCAAGACAAGGTTTTAGACAAGCCAATGACAACATCTCTTCTCTGTAACTTCCCAGGTGCTTTTGCTGGATGTTACCACAGCATTTGAATGTCTTCACTCCTATCCAAGCATTTGGCTTGGATAATAAGGAAAGGGAGCAGGACGGGCTGTACAACTTCTCAATCTCTTCTAATGTTAGGGGGGAAAATATATCATTGGTATTTGGAGACTAGGAGGTTTTAGCAAGAGGGATTTAAGAGGAAAAAAGTCACTTCCATCTACCCTGCAGCAAGGCAGGGGCAAAGCAGCTCTGGCTGTGGGTAAGGAACACCCAGAGCTCCCAGTACCGCCAGGGACCCTCCACAGCAGCTAACGCAGGGGAGAAGTGGAAACTCTCCCATGTCCCGTGAGCACGAGGCAGGCCCTCCGGCACGGTGCCCGAACCGCTGCGTTACGCTCGCGCAGCCGCTCTCCTTCTTGGGCGGACAAGCGCAGAGGCGGGAATGAATCCAACCCTACCCTAATCCTTCCCAGGGAGCAGACCTCAGGCCACCACAGCTCAGCACTACCATTCCTGCTGCAAAAATACACCCATTTCCCACTATTCTGCACGGCACAGACACGGTCTGAGCCCCGAGAGGACAACCACGGGGCAGAGAGCCCCTGTGCCAACCACGGCGCCTCTGAGACCACGCGCCAGATTGCTTCTTTAAGAGGGGCAATATTTTGATCCTTGCAAAATTTAGCATTAAATTTTTCTTTGGCAAAGTTTGCACTGATATAACAGATCAAAAAGGATTTCTTTAAAGAAACAGGCTCAAATTCTGCTTTCTCACTGTAACTCAGGGCCCATGCTCTTTTTGCTTTATCGTCTCACAATAAATGTGGTAACAGAGTGAGAATCAAAACTACCTATTACTTGTTACAACATATTTCCCCATTCTTAGGGGATGGTGCTGATAAATGACACATGTTGTCCAAACCTTCCAAATTTTACGGCACATTCTGTTCTTTAAGGAACAGATGACAAGTCTCACAAGTTTTACTGCTAGAGCAGAGTTTGATACAAGACAGATGGACAAAATTCCCTCCACTGGGAATCTCTTAACTATTACATAGAGATTTAAAACAACTAAAAAAGTGAATGACAGACCTCCAAATCATTTTCTCCCTCCTGCCTACCTCTTCATTAATCCATGAGTTTGTTTGCTAAACGTTTCACAAGGAAGAAATCGTATCACAGAAAAGAACATGCCAGGGGAGCTAAGGGAATATTTCAGGTGCAATCAAACAGCACAGACTTCTCTTGCAAGCGCCCTGCTCACCAATTATGACAGTGTTGTCATCAGCAATAAGCAATTTGCTGTGAACGTAGATGAGTTCGGTGACTAGTTTTCCTTCCAACTCTGCATATGTCCGCAGTCCGCAGAAGGATATGTAGTTTATCCACTTATCTCCAACTGAAAATTGAAAGAGAATAAAATGAGATGGGATGAGGAAGGTGGAAGCAAAGAAGAAAAAGATCCTCCTTCTATAAAGCCCAGTACGAATAACACAGTTTATTTTTAACATCTTTTTTTAAGGAACAGATAATAGAAGTACGTCTCTTCAAAAATAGGCTTTAAAAATGCCTGTGGGCTCTCTGCTGTTCTGATCCACTGCCTGCTCAGATACTTCACCTTGATGGAAAAATGACCCAAATCTCTCTATTATGCAGCACACAAGTACTCGCAATTGCTATGAACACCTGAAAATAACTGGCCAATGTGATTGTTGTTCCGCAGGATTTGCGGAGAGGAGCCTTTTAGCGGGTGTTTTGTCTATGCGCAGTTTGGAAAATACGCCCTAATGTGAATTGTCTGCAGCTGAGATTTATACAAAAAACTAAAGCAAACGAGGCACTATGTTCGCCTCGTACACTGGCGATCCGCGTTTTTCACAGGCAGAAGCCAGAGCGCACCGGAGGAGGCTGCTCTCCGTGGGAGCAGGCGGCTCGATAAGCAGCCCTGGGATGAAGAGGGTTGTTCCCTGGGCACAGCCCCGGGCTGAGGGGTTTCCAGGCCTGGGGGAGGCCGAGGGCCTGCAGCTCCCCAGCAGCTGGAATGGGTCCTGAGCCGGGCCAGGCCAGCAGGATCCTGAGCAGCTGCGACCGCTCCGTGCTCCTTCCCTTGGGCCTTTCCCTCATCCAGATCAGGGCTGCATCCAGATACAAAGTCTGGATACCAGCCAGGGCTCACACATCCTAATAAGCCCCAGCCATGGGCTAACGACAGAGGCAGAGTTTGCTCAGCAGATGTGCCAGTCTATAACACACCCTGCTGCACGCCGCTGTGATGCCGCATTCGAAACCCTGAAACGCATCTGCTGCAATAAATACAGGCTAAGAACAAACACACAACACAAGTTGTGCCTGGACAGGAGCTGCAGATTAGGCCTTGCTGCCTAATTACATTTTGTACAGAGCAGAGAGGCTTTTGACGAGTCTCTGCCCTGCTTTTGGAGATGCTACAGCTGCAGCACTCGCTATTGCACTTTATATAGTCCTGCACTTGGCCAGTCTGATTTATACTGCACAGATCCATCTATCGAGCAGTGTCCCTAGACTGAACACACGAAACAAGAGAGGACTAAAGCTCTTACCCTCTGCCTTCAGCTGGCCTAGAATTGAATTTTCTCCTCTGCACATGGTCCTGGAAAGAAGACGGGCAGCTGTTACCAACACCATTGGCTCGAAGCAGTGACACATGCTGAAGCAGAACTCACCCAGTGAGGAGAAACACAAACCCAGATGCATTTTCTGTACTCCATATAAGAAGAACGGTACTTCCAGGGCATACATTTTCCCAAAAATATATGTGGACGTGTAAGAATTGCTTTTTTTCTGGCAAGGCCACGTCCTAATCAACTTACACAGGGGAAACCACCTTTTTCTAAAGCAAACGGCAAGGGCAGCCAGCGGTTACCGCCGGGCTCCGGAGGCTGGAGCCACCGGCACGGAAAGCAGGGCGGTGCTGCGGGGCCAGAGCTCGTCCCCTCCGGCCACCTCGCCTCTCGCGCCGTGCTCTGCCCCGCCGCGGGCGCCCCGGCGCCTCTGCCTTGTCCCGGGCACCCGTTGTGCACTCCAGCTGCTGCCCAGGCTTGGGAACACGCTCTGGTGCCTCCACGGTGCTGAGGAGCGAGGTGCGAGGGAGCGCCGGGAAACACCAGGCAGAAGTGCAAATTCTGAAATGAAACCGAGCGCGTCCGCCTGACGGAGCGCGGGGGATTTCTGGAGCTAACGACCCCTGCGGCCTCGGCGCTCCCTGCTCCGGCTGGCAGTGACGAGGTGAAACATGTCGCTCTTCCCGAGGGCTGCCAGGGCCTCGGCACCGGTGGGACTGCCAGGGACTGCAAAGAGCCACATTGTCACAGCCCGACCGAAAGCACCGGGAAGAACCACGGGACAGGTTCAGCTTCTAGCAGAGAACTGTGATACTGAATGGGAGGGGAGAAACATTATGGCTGACTAAATTCTGGTTTGACAAGCAAAAAGGAAAACACATTTTGCAGCTTTATGCTACATACAGGGAGCAGCTACTGAATTAGGAATTGGCGCTTTTGCCTAAGGCCACAGAGGTGAGAAGGGACTGGGATGCCACAGCGGAGCACAGGAATTTTCTCCTTGTGTCTATTTAATATTTGCCAGCAGAGGGCACTGGGTCTGACCAACTAGATTCCCCTGGCTGGGCTATAGTCTCCTATTAAGAGATATTTATTAAAACTACCATGAGCCCTGTTTATTTTCTGCTGCTGTGCCCAAAAGCTAGGAAAACAGAACCATGGATTTGTGCTATTAACAAAGATCAGAAAACCGTCGGCACAAACCTTCCTGCTTTAAACAATTCCACTGTTCGCATCCCAGGAAAGGGCCCTGTGCATCATTTGAATTTGCTTAAAAGGTAGCTGGAGGCCTCAAAGACAGCTTGGAAACACAACCCCAGTTTAAGGTCATTGCTGCAAAATAAATACAGCAATATACAAACTATAAGGGCAGCAAATAAGCAAGTTGAAGGGCTGAGCGAAAGCTCTATAAACAAGCAGTTCTTGTTTCCTTTTCCGGGCATGATGTGCTGCTCAGGACAACACGGAACACGGCGACGGCAGCAGGCGCCGTGGCCGCGCGGAGGTGCCGGGGGTGGCCGGCCCGCTGTGCCCGCGTGTCCCCCCTGCAGCTGAAGCGCATACGGCCCGCAGCGCGTTCCCGACCGCGCCCCACCTGTAGTTGAAGTGCATTATGGCCTGCAGCGCGTTCCCGCCGCCCGTCGAAATGTCTCCTTCAAACCCAGGCAGCAGCGGGATCACCACGTACACTCGGAAACGTTTGTTTTCCCTAAAACAATAGTCAGGGGGAATATTAGCCTGCAAACACTGTTTGGCTAAGGCAGAATCGCAGCGGCTTCGCTTTCTCTGGACAGCCTGGCTTGCTTTCTGGCCACTGCACAGATGTTATGGCAGCAAAGTGTGGAATGTACTGAATGCGCTCAGCACCTCCAGTGAGCCCTTCAGCAAAATGTTTAGATATTCACGGAGAGAAGAAATAATGAAATATTTCACTATTACATTATATCATTATTACATTATTACAGCAGGGCCAGGACAGGCAAATCACCTGCACCTGCCCTTGCTGATGTTCCCGAGCGCCCGTCCCGACGCGGCTGCGCACGGGTGTCCGAGCCGCGCGCGCAGACCGCAGCCAACGTCGCGGCGCCGCTGCAGGCAGGACACTGCGCTCTAGCCGAGGCTTCCGTCCACATCCTGGCTTTTAGAAATCAGAAACATCGGGAAAAAGCCCCGAGGACACAAGCAAAACACTGAGCGCTCGGAAAGGCCAACATCAAATAGTTGATTCATACCTAACAACCTGCCAAGACTCTGTTTCATCTTTGTTTCCCCAATGCAGTCTCCACCATAACTGCGAGCCATTTCTGCATCAAGGCAGCTAAGATCACTGTGCTGTTTGGGCCTTTCTTGGAGTATTTCATCCTGGAGGATGAAATGTCACTTTATGGTGCTGCCACTAGATGGCAAACACAGTTTAATAAGGACAAAACCGCTTAACAATCAGGTTGAACAGGAGCCACTCTGCAATTTTTCTTAAACTTCTTCCTTGCAAAATGGGTGTCTTTCCTTAAAAGCACAGGATATGTGGAGAAGGGTGTCTCACCTGATGTGGGAGTAAGATATTGAAGACCCGTATGTATTCAGTTTGAATTAGTGCTTATTTATAGCTGCATTATAGACTGCAACAAGCTTAATTTGAGAGCAGACTTCAGAATCAGTTAAATCGCACCCCTACACGGCAGCAGAGGGATATGGGAAAGACTCTGAAATGAAGCCTACTTGTATTTTGTAAAAGAACCACCACCAAAAGCATCCTGCAAGAAACAGCTTGTCTGTCTAAGCCTAGTGTTTATTAAACTAATTAAAGATAGGTATTAAATACTGATTTTTTTTTCCTATTAAAAATATTAGCCATTTCCAACTGCTTGGCTACTGCACCTCATCCACAAAAGGTCAGAAACACCTCTTCTTGGTGCATGCCATATCACCCTCACAACACCCAATTCATATTACGCTGCTTTTACGTCACTTAACACCTTTGGCAGCTTTGGCAGCCTGTTTTACCCCAGGCTTCTCCCTGGTTTTTCATCCTTAGAGTATTTCAGGTATTTGTGCCGTGCAGCGCTGCTCATGGATCACAGCCAGAGTAACTCCACCCTGATTCTCTGCCCTGCTGTTAAGCACATGGCAGATAACAGCCCTGCTCTCCCTGTTCAAAGGTGCTTGTCTTTCCACAGTGCCCGTGAACTCTGGCCACCTATAATACGGAAAATCATTGCAAGAAACTTATCCAGGCACAGTGAAAAAGTGCAAGAGAAAGGAAAGAAACAGGTTTATGAAGTTTTCTGTACATCAGCCCAGCAAGACCTAGGTGGAGGTTTCAAATATGACATATATGTATTTTAAAGACTGATTCCAGAAAAGCCACCTTAAGTAAAGCTGTCCAGGATCAAAGGGAGAACAAGCCACTGCCTGTGATTTTAATGTTACCACGAGGTTGGGCATTCTCAAGGGAAAGGAATGTCCAAAACGTTTGGATTTGATCCATCTATGGAACTAACTACAGTTGCCTTGCACTGTCCAGAGGCTGCAAATACCCTCCTGCGCTTATCAGAACAGCAAACAGCAACAGCTGAACTCTGCAGCCAAATCCCCAAAATGTGTTTGCTTCACCTGCTTTAAAGCAGCCTGCAGTACAGCCAGTTAAACAACCCGGATATTCCAGTTCAACCATTTCAGCATCAGCTTATTTTATTCTTCAGTTCAAGACTGGCTGCCTGTGGAACAACAGTGTGTTTCAATTACAGAATAAAAGGCTCATTTTGCCAACAATCTGCATCGCTAGAAATTACATTTGCATCAGGGTATGTCCAGAAAACCACTTCCTGGCTGCAAAAAAAACACTGCAGAATTTCAGTGCTGCAAAGGGAGCACAACTCCCATCACACAGGGGCTGCGCTGCAGAAACAATTGTACAGTTGTGTCTGCTGAGGTGCTATTTTAAACCACGTTCTATAAATGCACGTGGAAGTCTCTCTTTGCCTTGATAACAATAGGTTACCTGTGAGCTTTAAGAATCCTCTGAGCAATTGCATCTCCTATCTTGTTCCAGACAACTTTGTCATCAGCACAGCTAATAAAAAACTGGTTCTGCAGGAAAAGCAAGCAAAGCTTCTGTCAGACATCGCTAGGGACGAACAGAAAATATTTCCCTACTCTATTCCAGGCCAAGAACAACTAAAGATGGCTGTGTTCTGTGTCATTTGAATGGATTTTTTTTTTTTTAATTAAATATGTGTTTGTGTTTCATCCAGGGAAGGCAATATTCTTTATTAAATAATCATGGGTGGGTTGGGGCATGCACGGAGGGCACAGCAAAGCTATCAAGGGACTAGACAACCACTGCACAGGCCGTGGAAGTTGCTGGCAAGTCTGGCAAGACAGTCATAGAAGAGGGGCCAACTTTTTCCCACCTCATGGTCACAAGCTCACCACAAGACTACCCCGTCAGCCTGCTCCCGAGACCACTGACATGGTCTCTACCCGTGGGGAAACCATCCCCCAGACTCAGAACAGATTCTGTATTAATATCCACACCTCGGCATTCATAGAAAGGTACCCCCAAACCGTAAGGAAAAGAACCCCACTCCCCATGGCCACAAGCCACGCTCAGGGCGTCAGGGCTTCCCCTCATATCGACTCACTTCTATATAGATGTAGTGCTTGCTGTTTTTTATCACGCTGATGTAAGCGTTGTGGATGGATTCCTCATGGTATTTAATGCCAGCCGACCAGTCAGCAGCAGAACGGATCACCTGGAAAGCAAGATTAACACCTTCAATTCCAGCCCCATCCAGGGCCGCACTGCATCGCAACGAGCACTTTTAAAAGGCAACACAAGGTTTATTTGTCAGGATTTCACTAAATAAGGTAACGCACACTGCATTTAGCAGTTAGACTGCTTTTATAATAAGGGTAAAGGTAGCTTAAAAATAGCGTTATTGGTATTAATATTGTTTTAATAAGCAAATATAATGACCCTGGCTGTCCCACTACTGCATTACTTCCTTATTCTACCTGAACAACTCTACTTGGAATAGGAAAAGGAGAAAAGAAACCTTGCTCTTGCTTATGGTCTTACAATAAGCTGATTTTATAACCCTTTAAGCTTCCGTATCGCCCTTTATTTTAGGAGGGCACGTCCAGTAATATCATCTTCAGCAATTTTTAAAGAAGCCTCCAGCTGAATTAATGATGTTTTTCCCACAGACAGACAACACATTGTTATACACACACAGGCCAGGAACACAGGCTAGGTCTTTGTCCTGAACACTTAAGGTCATTTATTTCTTCTGCCAAATCCTTGCAAAAGCCATCAGAGATTTGTGACTATTTGACTTTTTAATTCAACTGCCCAGGCTTATTTATTTACTTCTACCATAAATCCACTCTCAAAGGAGATATCGCAAGATCCCTAGAGTGCATTTTCACCCAGCCTCCCGCAGCTTTTACGCAAGAGAGCCAAATCAATATGAGAAACAACCTTTGGTCACATTCTCATCCATGCTTCACAATGTCCACTGCAGGCTGCTTCCTGTCTCCGTTGCAGCCAGCTCCTACTCAAGAGCTTTCCCTGCTACAGCATCTCCCATTCTTGCATTTTGAGTCAAGCAGCAATATCCCGAGTGACATTTTCCTAGACGGAAAATGTAATTTTTAATTAAGTGTTGCTTGGGTATGTGCTCAGGGGAAATAATTACTCTTCATTAGCCTCTTTGATAATAGCAGCCTTAAACCATCTTGATTGAACCCTTTTAGCAGCATGCAGGTCTGTTACGCAGAGGGTAAGATCCCGATGCTAAGAGTCACGGAAGCTCCGGCACTCGCTGAGCGCCTCTCTGTGCCGGCACCGAGCCACTGCCAGCTGGGATCCCAGCAATTCCCAGCAGGATCCTCCTGCCCCGAGGTCTGTGCATGGCTCGTGCCCATGTGGTGTTAACCAACCCTTTGGCTGGCAAAAAGTAGCCCTCACCTGGGGCTTTGCACCTTGGAAGAGCTGTGCGCAGTCCCACGGAGTTGAGCACCAGGAAAGGCCGCTGAGGCCGACGGAGACGAGGTCGCCGAGCACCGCGTGGCTCCTGAGTGACACTTCACAATTTACAACCCACCTCAGCAGTGCAACAGGTTTTTGGGGCAGAAAACTGGCCAGTTTCCGTTCATGTTTGTGGCTTGGCTGACCCTGCTTGCCCACGGCGGCGCGGCGCGGCGCAGCGGGTGTGAACGCGCCAAGCGACAGCGAGCGCGGCCAGCCCACCGAGCGGCACGGGCTGCACATCTAGGGCTCGGATCCCTCCTTCGCTGTGACTCTCAGCTTGCACCGTTTTCGCTCGAGGCTGGAAAGAACAACATGTAAGTGCTGCACAACCGCGACAGCTACAGCCTGAGCGAGATCGCCATGGAAGTCAAGGATGAGCTGATGGACACTAGATAGCTGCAATCAGGGCTGGTGCTCTATTTCAGCCGTGTTTTCCTGGTAGATGTAAGATGAAGAGGAAGCTGCGTGACCTGGAGAGAGCCGAAGTCCCCCCGGAAGCCACCCGTGCTCCGTGCAGCACACAGCGGCACGCAGGGCCCGCAAGGGCTGTTGAGGAGCAGGGTGATGGCTCAGCTGCTGCCTCATATGGCCACACAGCTGCAAGACCTGAGCCCTAATGTCCACTGGGCACCACAACCGTCCCCCTCTGGGTTGGTGCCAGCTTGAAGGACAAGCTTGGGGCTTGTCCTTCAGGTACCGGGGATCCCGTAAATGCTTTATAGGCAGGAGGAAGAGCGACAGGATCAAACAAAACTAACTACAATGGAACAAAAGCAAACCTTTGTTCACTTCAAATGCAGCAAGTGACCCTCCTCCAACCTCACCTCGCACCCAACCTGTGCTGCGACCCAGGCCATGGAGGTGGCTGCAAGGCAGCAGGATTTGGAAAACAAGGATTTTATTTTTAAGTTCTGGAATATTCTCGAAGGGAAAATGAGCTATTCCTTCTCCTGCCACCAGGAATCATACTGGAGAAGGATGGTAAAGCCACCAATGCTTAGTGCAGCGGCACTTGGGAGAACCAGATGGCTGCGGTGTCCGGGCCAGAAGAGCGACGTGGGGGCTGCTGCAGCAGCACCCGTGTGGGAAGGAGCTAAAATACACGGGATGCTCAGGTGCTGCCTTGACACTTCTGCTGGACGTCACCACGACGCGCTCCCTGCCCCAGCGCCCTGCAGACCAGCGCCAGCGGCAGGGACACGGTGCCGCGGTCACGTTGCCTCTTCCTCGCGCTGTGCTGAAAGGCTGGGGACACAAAGGCTGCCAGCTGCAGACGGGCCCTCCTCCCCTCGGCGGGTCCCAGCACCAAACGCAGTCTGGAATTGCCCTCTTGAAGGCTGCAGACTGGAGGTCTGCAATGCATGAATCGCTGATACGTAACTTTTAGTTGATGAACTTTGTCCATGTTGCCAAAAAAGCCATTTCTGTTCTGGAGATAAGCTGCTGAGCCCTGCACGGAGCAAAGTAGCTTCCACACCTCCCTTTACAGTAGCACTAGCTGAAGCTCTGCTTGGCACAAGGAATAAAGCAGTACCTTTTTTCTTAATTGTGAGCTGGCTCGTGCAGAAGCCTTGCACTTCAAAAGGCAGCCTAACTGCTGGGAGGGGAGTCTGTTCCAAGCTGAAGAAGCCATGGGACTCAACACCTGGATCATTGCAGCAGCCCACGCCGATCACAGCGCTGCTCCACAGCCACACTGACACAACGGGAAGGGGCACGTTGGTGTCTGGGGGTAGGACAAGACCTCTGCAGCCACCAATGCCAGCATCTTGAAGCTGCTGGATGCAGCCCCTAGAAAATGAAGCTGAAACTGCAATATTTAAACTTTGAAGATTATTACATTGAACTTTTCTCATCACTGATATTTTCTCATTGCTCCTGGAAGTCTCTCCTTTGCTATCAGGGTACTCTAAGTGAACTGGTTTAAACCCAAACTATTTCCACGTCAAGAAGAAAAGGTCAGAAGGTGCTTTGACACAGCCCCTACAAATAAGGGAGTTGTCCTGGTTCCTCTTTTCTTCTCTCACTGCAGTCTCACAGTCATATTGCCAAATGCTATGCTGGGCTTGCCATCTCTTCCACTTGCTTAACCCATCCAACAGCAACAACATTTGTCTGCTGTGGGCTAGCACATGAATTCTGCACCATGCAGACTCTCACGCAGACTTCAAAGAGGCGACGGCTCTAGCCACTGACAGAGCATTAAATTTTCATTGCATTTACACCAGGAACAAGATACTGTCTCACCATGTCACATGCTTTATTACCCTTCCTTTGCATGATAACTGCAAACTGTGGAATGGAAAGAGTTGGAAAAAAAATTGCCTTTGTCACAACATCATTTGCCCCTTGCAAAATCAGCATGCAATTGGATTGCTATTGCAAAGCCCGAAGTTCAAGTGAAAGAGGATGAGAGGATGTCTGACTAACCCTTCAAGCTGACTAAGTCTTTTCTTCCTTCCTAGCTTGCATGAACACTATAGTCCTTCCTCCTACCCAGGTGGGATCTCATTTCAGTGTCACTCCTGCTTTCCTCCATCTTCTTCCACAGCCTCCTTAACACACACTTTTTCTGGCATTCTCCTTGACAAAGCAGAACAAAAACAGATGGCACAATAACCCCAAAATCTGTTGATGACAGGTCAGTTGCTTGAGCTTGCAGTAATACTGCAACCCCCACAGATCCTTTGTGTTTTCTCTTCCTCTGATCTGCCACAATTGAAGACAGATTTGCAAACAAGTTTAGAAAAAAGAAAATCAGCTGCCAGATTTTCTAGGAGCGCCCTATGGTCAGGACTGTTCACTGTGTCTGGATGCTGGATTTCACCTCGGGGTAGTAACTGCTGGTCTGAGAGTCACCTATAAATTTAGTCTCCGAACGGCACCACAACAGAGATACCAAATACTCACGGTTTTGGCTGCTGTCCCAATAAAAGAGTTGGTATCAATAAGAAGAAAGATATTCCTGTAGTTTCACTGTGCCTACTCAGGCCTCCCACACTGGCCTGCCCCTCCTGGGAAGGCGTCAGGCTTCAGTCCTGCCTGCAAATGAAGCTGCCAGTGGTCTGTCCAGGGAAAAGTGTCCACAGCGGGGGCCCTGCAGGCTTGTTCTGCACAGCCTGGCATGCGAGCTGGGAGCCCCCGGAAGAGGGAGCGCGGCGGGTCAGGATCACACTGCACGTGTCCTCCCCTCGCCACATCGTGGCACTGCGTGCAGAAACCAGATCTGAAATCTTTACCAGGAGGAAAGACTCGAGACAGCCGCGGAAGTCACCTGCAGCGGGGCGTCAGGGATGCTCGGGGCATTTGCGGTGCCTCAGGAAAGCCGCGTTACTCCCCCTGCACGAGCTGGCCCAGTTTCCTCTCAAGCAGGCTGCCGGGCCGCGCACCGCCGCGCCGGCGGGTCCGTGAAAATTCAGGACACTGAGAGCACTCCCAGCCAACGGCGGCAGCAGAGTCACAGCGCGTGCGTGCAAAACGCCGCCTCGGAGCTCCAGAACTGCTCTGGAGGAAGCCAGGAGACTCCCGGCACGCGGGCGCCCCACGGCAGAGCCCCTGCTCCGCACCCCGCGTGGGAGCGGCAGCGACGCGGCCGCACAGGCCCGGGCCCTGCGGGTTAGCGCCTGAACGTAGCAGTGGGCCCCAGGCTTAGCCCAGCACCGTGGCACGAACGTAGCAGCCTCAGCAGCGTTAGCTTGGGCATCTCTAGCTGTGCCCGGCACCTCCCGCCTGCCTGTGGCACGTGCAAGCAGCAGGAAGCACCATCCTGCCCTCGGTGCACGCAGCGGGGCAGCGCACGCAGCACGCTGCAGGGCAGCAGCGTTCTCCAAGCCTCGTGTCACTTGGTTTAACCTATGGAGCCATAGGCTGCGTATGGGCCGGGCTGCCCTGACGGCTCTCCAGAGGCTGCAGTCGGACATGAATTAGAAATGAGCCAGGGAGCTTCAAATGAATAATTCACAGGACAAACCTGCACCTTTTTTTTCCCCTTTATGGCATCACTGAGAACAGACTGCAATTTCCTGGAATGCATCAGTTATTTGTAGTAATTCCCCAACAATATCATCTCGAGGCTACTTCTCAAACAGCTCACCACCAGTCACCATTAATGTACATGGTTTCTACCAGTCACCACTTCAGCCCTGCTAGGGTGGAACACACTTGTATTCACCCTCCTTCCTGAAGCAACAGCTCTGTGGCAGGGGGGCCTAAGGAGAGTTTGATCTAGGATCCTGGTCTGTGTTCAGCTTCATTTCTCCCTCGGTTACTTCCTGATGCTGTAATGATAACCTCTTTCTTCGCTACAGCAAAACCTGTGATTTAGAATGTTAGTCTTGCAGTTACAGTGAACGTAGGGACCACAAGACTCCTTGCTTCCCTGAGAGCAAAGTTTCCCAATGAACTGGTGCCACAGACAGCCCGAGAGGTACTTCCAGCTACTGGGAACGTGACGGTGCCCGGGGTTAGAGCGGATTTCTCTACAAGCTGCAAGCAGTGTTTGGGGCTGGTGTAAAATGCACATGATCCTTTTACACAATCTGAGGATGATAAAAGACGCCCAGGGTGACCATCATTCACAGCACATACAGGCCACAAACCCCAAACACACGCAGCTTGTTAATCAGAGCTTCCCCAAGTGTTGCTGTCATCTGGGCGGACCACTCATTACCCACACAAAAGCCACGTATTTTCCTTGCTTTGATCTAATCTCTGTTAGTTCATTCATCTTTCTTCCCCAGACACGCACGACTGCCTTGCTGTTTAGACATCACTATTTTAACCTTGTAATCTTCAACAAGTCCATGCACACGCCATGCACACTAATATTCAATACATGCACACAGTATAGCTAGTAGTGTTTTAAATACAGATATCATTGTAATTCTGAGTACTGAGGATGACTAACACAAATGAGACTGTTGGTTGACTGACGAACTGCTCAGGACCCACTAGACTGAGCAGCTGCTCCATAAAACGCAAGTAGGTTCAACACAGAAACCAAAAGCCCTGACACTTCTCCTAAGGCGTTGGGTCCTGAGCTGACTGCTACCGGTCCCCAGCAAGACTTTGGGGCCTGGAAGATTAGTCTCAGATCTTGGATAAACACTTTCTGGCCAGCATCACCCACCAGCCTTTCCAAAGCAGAAAAACAAACCTCAGGCATTAGCAGAAGAGGAGCAGAAAGCAAAACAGAAAATTACACAGCTATGGCGCTCCAACTAATTGGGTACCACATGTAGTTTAGTCCTCTTATCTCCAACGATGGAGGGGTACCTTACCTCAGCTCTACTGAGACAGTCGTATTATTTTAATTGATGATCTCACCACCTATGTTATAACCTAAAATGGGTAGGAGTGCCCCATTTTATATTTTTAAACATCTGCTGGAAAGACGCAAAAAGGGTTCACTTTGGGAGCACGTGAACAGAAGACCACCAGTACCCACCTGGACCGTGGCATGAACAGACTCAGGCACCTGGTACTTCAGCTCATTAGCAGTTTCCTGAGATTTCGGCAGCAGGAATGGGTAGGACAGGGATCGGTACTTGGGCTTCATGATCTGCCACGGCAAAAAAGAAGAGATTGAAACATAGCAGAATGAGAAAACTGAATGCTGTAGGCAGTGCTGCGGGCAGCGGGTAGGAGGGCACCCAGAAGCACGTGCCACCTCCTTGGCCCCGACCTTGGTGAAGTTCCAGCGCTGGATGAAGTGGCGGGCCACGTCGCGGGCAGCCTTGCCGTGCACGGCGGAGGAGATGTCGTGCCACGGCATCCTCGGCGTCGTGTGCCGGTCAATGAAATCTGGGGGCACAGGAGAGCGCTCCAGGTAAAGACCAGCTATTCACGGGCAATACAGTGCGGTCCCTTTCATTAAACTGAAGCCTTCCGGGAGTGACACCGATGCATCTGCAGGTTTCTTGACACTTACTGTGCAATGAACCCCACCCAGCCCAAATCAACAGACTGTAGCAGCTTAATTGGCTCTACAATTTTAATGAGATTTTTGCTGCTTCTTTCTGGCAAGACATGGCTTGGGGGAAGGTAACGAAGCCCATCAGCACAAAGGCACTTACCAGCAAAAGGTTTGTCAAGCTGAACCCAGTCTTTAAAGACAAAGTTGCAATAGTCTTTTCCGTGCCAGAATCTTGTTTCCCCAAACAGCTCGCCAACACCCGTCTTCAGGCTGCGCATCGACCCTTTATCTGGCACAGGTAAATAAGACGTCACAAACGTGTTCCCAAGTTATACAGCACTGGTGAGGAACTTGCTTCAGCCAAAAGGCACTGACCAGGCAGTCTCAAGAAGCTGAAGCTGTTCTCTGCCTATTTTTCCTGCTGCTTTCAAAGGAGTTACTAAAATATTTTTCTTCCCTATTTTAGTATTCCTAGTATACTAACAGGACAGATTATATGTACAAAAATCTGTTCAAGAAACAAAAAGCAGATGCTGAATCCTCTCTGCATCAGACTAAAAGACCATCCTATAATTGTTCGTCTTTCCACAATCCTGTGACACCTAAATAGTACCAGTTGTGAAACAGGAATATGAAATACCTACTTTTTTTTTCTTTTTTTTTAAAATATTTTTCCCCTCAAACAACCTCTTTTTTTGAGTTTCACAGTTAAAGAAACAGATCCTGAATTCCAAACTTATAGTGCTAAAAGTCTTTTAGTAGTCAACCAAATGCACCCCGGCACCAGTGCAGTTAGACTAGTTTACGTGAAGCCAGCCCTGCCAGTGCTGTTAGAACACCCCGCGGAGCCAAGCCAAGCCATGCCCCAAGCGCCGCGCGGCAGGGAAGCCCCACAGCTGCCTTCCAAAAGCTTCAGCTTCTAGTGAGAGTCCAGGTGGAGCTGGGGAATCACTGACTCTGCACGTGTCAATGGGAATGTAGGGGCCGTGGTTCTGAGCCAAAGCACACTCCACGTCCCTAGGGCTGCACGCTGACTCATAAAGGAGCACCAAGTGACCACAGTGGGGACACGGCTTCATTTCTGTGCACAGCAAATACATCTTCTTCCTGTTACACACCAGTATTCTGCAACCAGTATTTTAGAATTGGCATCTCAGAGGAAGATGTTAATAAGATGAAGATGTGTAACAACTACTCCTAACCCAAACCAAAGATATCTATATAATCTACCTACCATCCATACATAGATGGGTATTTTCAACAACACCTTCTAGCACCAGTCCAGAGATGAGAACAGCTCAATGTTCACAAGCATCCAACTCCTTTTTCAATCCAGCATGCTTTCATTAACTATAACAAGGGCCAACAGGAAGCCCCAAATCTTCTTCTAAATATGAGTCTGGCAGTTGGCACTTGGCTGTTTTTTCTGTCCTCTGCATTAAATATTTTAAAGTAAGCCTGATGCATAATGTTCCCAATTCCAGGGATAAGCCCCTTCCATTGCAGTAAATAATCCAGTACTGCTGAAATAATCATGTACTAAAATTAATTTCTCAGCTGTACCTACTTTCATTACTGTAAATCTGTTTTGTTTTTTTTACTTATGCTGAAGAAGGTGTTTCTGTAAGAATGTTTTCAGATGGGGTGATAAGGCTGTCGAGAGTGTGACACAAACAGGAGAAGGTTGATCCTGGAACCCAACCTAACTCTCACCAAGCCTAGAGTGCAAAACAGTGAAAGCTAAAGACTAGAGGGGTCTGCACTTCTGCCTTCCTCCACTTACCCTCCCGAGGCTCAGCGAGCCCCTGTTTGGATTCATTGTGGTGATGAAACATTTTCAGATGGGGTTTTAAACTCTGGATTATATTCGGTTGACTTCTATTGGGGTTACAATAACCTGCAGAAAGTCAAGATGCTCCATTTACAGCAAAAACATACATCTCCTTCTACCACACTGGTTACTGTTCCTGTCTAGAAACAAATTGTGTGACAGTAGTTCAAACGAGATGTCAATTTGCTGACACTACCAGTGACCACCGGATTCAACCAGCTGTGTTTTAGCCAAACAGCCAAAGCGACGCTTTTCCTACCTCAGTATGTCCTGAACTACGACCAAACGAACTGGGCAAACTGTGCTCCTGTGAGGCTTCCTCCTGCCAAGGGAATAAACTCTCACCGTGGAGCCTGTCTGGATGGGGGATAACAATTCCCGAGGCAGTTTACAGCCTCAGGAATGGAGGGCCTCAGAAATAGATGTCACAGTAGAAAGTCCATGCTGGAATGAACTTCAAGCCAACCCTTTTAATCTTGGCTTTGAAGCTGATTTCAATGTGTGGAAATCAAAGCTGCATTCAAATAATAAGCTGTTGAATAGTCTTTCCACCTAGGAAGTAGGTAAATCAAGAATATTTCCATTTAAGGAGAGTGAATTATACCTAGGTAACACTAACGCATGATGGAGGATAATCATATTATGAAGCTGTTTCATTTGTTATATTAAATACAAGTTGAAATACGGAAGATTCAATTCTCCATTGCGGGAACAAAAATTCTCCAGCAACAAAAATATTAGGTATCATTCAGGCTACGTCACATCACCTGATGGCTCACGACAATTGCTAATTAACTAAACCCATATCCACTTAAAACTCTTCTTGCATGTTTGGCTGTGACACAAATTTGCATATTGACTAAACACAGTTATTATTCTGATAGTTAAGGAATTCATCAACTTGCTTTCTTTACAGAGAACACATTACCCTAGAAATTACGTGAATGTGCCCGTACACCCACTCACCCACCTCTGCACACACTTTATATATGTCGTTTAGGTAAAGCTAAGCTGAAAATGGTACTTACTTGACTCGCTATCTAAGCTGCTGACGCTGTCAGCATGGTGCATGCCATGTTTCTGGAGATGCTTGTAAATACTGAATCTTGAGAACTTTTTGGACTTTCCTACCCCTTTCATTTTTGAAATGTCTGAGGCATCTTCAGCATTTTTCTGGAGCAGCTGGTTTTCTGGGGACACAGATGGACGCTCCAGGGCGATATGTTCAGATGACTCGGCTGCAGACTTAAAAGACACAGGACATTGCTGCTGACGACGTATGGACAAGGTCTCCTTTAATTATGGGCGATCATTTGTATCAGTGCTCAGAAGCACCATGAGTCAAAGTTTGCTCCATGATAAAGACACAACTCACACAGTTTTAGTGGGAATTATGAATGCTTTTGAGAGGGAGCCTGTACCAAGGAGGCACTTAACAGAAATCCCTATTAATATTAACTGTATGTTCTTCAGTAAATTAGCCATAAATTTACTCCAGATTATGACTGCTCTCAAAATCCCCATATATTCAGACCACTTTAAATTGCCTACTGGTTATCAGAACAGCTCAGCCAACAAACAAGGCACCTGCTTAGGACCTGAGTATCCAGCAGTTTGGAGTACTCCACAAGCACTTTCTATGCACTTATAGCTTAAAAAAAAAAATTATTAAGAACATGAGCTGCAAATGGTGATGACTACTCCAAGCTCTGGAGGAAACCCAGGTGCCTATCCCTTTAGCAGAGGCTCACCTTTTCAGGATCCAACCCCAAAGAGTCATTCCGTTGACAGATATTTTCCTCTTCCCATTACTACTTCTCTTTAAAGCTCCCAAACCCAGTGCTAGGCTCAGAAACTGATAGGGTTGGTTCCTCCCCGCCAACCCCAGGAGCCTGCCGCGTCCTCCCTCGCAGAGCACGCGCCTGAACACGGGCACGCAGCTGGAGCAAGCCCACTTACTGCCAAATTGATTGTCGACACCGACTTCGCTGTGGCCACGCGCTTGACGCTGCCGACATCCGTCAGGCGATGTTCGTCATCGTCCCACCTGCCGTAGGCCAGGTCGATGCCGCCCACGAACGCTACGGACTGGTCAACGATGACGAGCTTCTCGTGGTGGGCCCAGAGGTACACGGAGGAGGACACGTGGTCTGGGTGTCTCATCACCTGGGGAAAGAACCACTGCCTGGCTCAGCTGTTGTGCAGACCTCCTTGATGGATTTAAACCTTCGGCCTGAAAGCTGCTGAACTTTTGTGGGGCTGCTCAGGATGACAGGGATAACACAGGCTCTTTTGTAAGATGCATCCACACAAAGGGTCCTACTGCTATTGTTACTGAAGCAACATGACTGCCCTGCAGCCCAGACACAGCAGGTGCTCCCCAGCGATGCGGAAATTCCTGCCCAGCAACAGCTACAGATGTGACCAAAGCCAATTACAGCAGCGTTCACTACAGGATCACAGCCAAGGAATCTTGCCGGTAGGTGTACAGCCTACAGCTTAGTTCCTTATTGCTAGAGAAGAACCACTAGACCAACTTGCTGCAGAAAAAGTGTTTCGCCTGGCTACCCACCAAGCAAATTACACAGCTTCCACAAATGCCATACAGTCGTGCTGTGAAAATGCTAGTGCAAAAATGCTTCCCTTCACAGGGACAACTAATCAGGTGATAATAAATTTATTATTTCTTTTAGCAGTTTGTTAACCTCCCTCATGTGTAATATATATCTCATGAAGATTTATATGTCTCTAATTTCAAGAGACAGTATAGTAATCTATTGGTTTATGCCCCACAATTCATTTTGTGCTCTGTGGCAGAGCAGCTGGTAACAACAGAGTGCAGAATGCTCTTCGTTTATGATGGGAATGTAAACATCCAGTGTCGACTCGCTTCGTTTATGTATGAACAGAAACGCTGATATGAGGCAACGTTCTCAAACTGTAATTTTCCATTTGATGCAACTCCATTAATTTGTCACATGAAATAAGTTTCTTGTGAATCAGATGAATAGCTAGTTTGGCAAGTCTAAACCAAACACACTTATGTTCAGTTTATAACCAAAAGAAATGAAGAGGCTTACAGTGCTGGAGAGCGCTGTGTGGGTGAATCCTCAAAGACTATTCCCACTGCAATAGTGACATCAGCTGACTTCCAGTTCAGACCATGAAATTCCTTGCTAGATATCAAGAGCAAATGAATGCAAGTGTCACTCATACTTGCAATGCACAGTTACCTTAATGTTTGGATGGAGATGCATGAGTGTTCGCTTGCTATATTCACTGTTGATTCCTAGGGCAAGCTCCACCTCTTTATACAGCATCACAAAAATTCTCACTCCTTGTTGCTGTTAAAAATTAACAGAAATACATGTTATGCAGATATTTAAATGGACATAATGCATTTAAAAAGCAATGAAAAGCTAAGGGGTAGGATGCATGTTGTTCTTGTAGGCAAAAACACAGGCTGTGATTATGGAGGTCATTCCTGATCTCATTCTGCTAGTTCCAGCAACCAGGTCTTACAGCGTGCAAGAGCCCTCATCTCTCATGACAGCTCTTCAGCCTCCAAAAAAGGGCTTAGTACCTGAAACCTAACAAAAGGTTGCCCTTAGAGTTCCCATTTTTCAACAGCTTGCGAGGCAAAATTTTTCAAATATGATTCACTCCACATAACGATCATGTTCCACGTATCCACTGAAGCTGGTTCATGTTCTCCCAAGCTTCGCCTACAGTTAGAAGCATCTGAAGGACAATGTCACCAGTGAAGTCATCCTGTCTGCCTTCTCCCAAAGGAGACTCAGCTGAGCTGGTGCCAGCAAACACGTTTTTTACTGTAAAAAGTTATTTTAGCTGAAGCAAGTTCCTGGAACGGAATGTGCAATACTCACGTGACGGTGCTTTCTGTTATTCTAATAATATCTACAGGAGGCTTTCTGAAGACCCAGTTATGTCAAAGCACTGGCAAAGTTGCTCAGTGTTTCCCTACCGAGGTTGCTCATGCATCGGAACAGCTTCCGCTGCCATGAGTCAGTACAGCTTCCCATGGAGTGTGTCAGCTTAAACTAAGGGCCTAACCTTTCCACAGAACTGGAAAACTCAATAGCAGAAGCTGCTATTGAGAGCTTAGAGAGTCTCCAAATGATGGATGACAGTCTGCTCTTCAGCGCACCGCTCCAAGGAGGCCACACAAGGAAGCCCCAAACACACACAGAGGGCAGCTGTACTCCTGCCTAAACACCAGGAAGGCCCTGCTGAACCAAAGAAATACCACAAATGAGGGAGGAGGGAAGTGTTTCCATGAACTCACCTGGCAACATTACTCACTCTCACAAAAATATTTGTAGCCACAGGAAAATCTATGTCGACACAACAAAGAAAGCCAAATTCTTCCAGTGAGCATGCCCTATGGATATGATTCATTTGCCAGAAAATAAGACTATTTTCAGTTCAACAAATTCAGACACTCACAAATACACACAAAAAAAAAAAAAGGGAGAAAAGAAAATTAAAAAAACCCTATTTTTTCTAAACATGTAGAGTCGTTGACGACTGTCAAGACGACCGGTTTGGGAGGGACTCAACATGTATTTTCGTGTTGCTGCCCAGACCCCTGCCCTTCTACCACCTCAATATTCCCCATGCTCCACCTGGCCGTGCTTCCCTTACTGAGTCACTGCTCATGTGGGCCAGACTAACAATCCTAACACTAGCGTTTTCAGTGGCTGAATGAGAACTGAAATACAGCCCAAACTCAACATCTTCTCTGTCTAACTCATTCAGGTCCTTGAAACACGCTGGAAACTAGTCTGGATGCAGACTGGTTATTTGAAAGCACAAAATAAACTGTTTTCTAAGGAGATGGAAATGTAAAAACCAATCAAAACCAAACAAGCAAACCATTCAGCAGGATCACGGGTGCTGTTCCTTGAAACCCAGAACTAAAGGGAGTTGTGGCCCACCATATATCAGATCACTGCAGGAAAAAAAAAGGAGAATGCACAACAGCACAGAACTTCACAAGGGAATTCCTACAGGGAGCACTAGGGAAGCCGCCAGGTCAACAGCAGATCTGAACTTGTTAGTTCAGGAAAAATGGCAGAGAAGGAGAAACTAAAATAGGAGGAAAAAAAGCCTTATCAAGAATCCTGGTTTATATAAGCATTTGCTTACCCTACACAAGAATTTATTAACTCAGATAGCATAAGCACGGAAATAGGAGTCCAAGTCCAAGTCATACTCATCACTGTGCTGCTTACAAGTTCCACACCAGATTCCAGGTCAGAGGAACGTGATGCCATTTGTGTTTATTTTCACTGACTTTCTACCTTTTCAAAAAGCTGCTCATCCTAATCGAGCCACATGTTCTGCCAGAAGCCCTTTCACCCTTTTCTTCTTTATGGAACACTGATGGTATCTTTTATAGCTTCAGCTCTGAGAGCAGAAGCACAGGTACCTGGCAGTGACACACAATATCTGCACAACACAGTAACATACAAACCATCTACCCAGAACCACCACGAGTGCTTAGTCCCTTCAGTACCTTTGAGTTCTGTGTGCCACAAGGAAAGAGTCAGATGGCAACAGCTCTTGGAGCTGGGGCAGTCACAACACAAGGCTGAAATCACCCAGACCCAGGGAATGGAAAAAGCAGTCAGAGGATCTAGCACTCTGCCTCTGAACTCTTCCAAATCCAGACGGGGGGGAGCAAATCAAGACGCATGGCCTCAAAGTTCAGAGGAAACGAGGCTTGCTCTGTGATATCTTTACCTCTCATTTCTATGAAAATAAACAGTGCAAACACTCCAGTCCATATCCGATTCTCTAAAAGGGGGCACACGCACAGGGCTTACTGCAGAGCACAGGTTGAGGCTGCAGCTTACTTACTGCCTTTCTCTTGAGGATGCAATCCAGTCTCCAGTGATTTCCTTCTACAACAGGTCGTTTCATGAAGATTTCTGGGCTCAGCCTACAAAAATAAAGGGGTGGAAAAACAAAGCATCAGCCTAAATAATCAATGCAGCAAGCAGAGAAAAGCAGTTTATGTAAGTGAGTGTGAAGTCTAGTGTCCTTAAATGATACAATCTCCTACAACATCAGGTGCTTTGTTTTTAATCATAGAACTTCATAGAGCACAGGTGATGTGTCCAGCATATTCATTTTAGTATTCAGCAACCCATGAGACCAAATTTAACAGTTGTGTAGAGATGGAAAAACTTGGACTCTCCAGCAGAGAAATGCAAAGAAAGAAAATTCCAAGATGCATTTGAAACAAATAAGTAGATTTCAAAATATAAAGTAACTGGGACTTCAGTACTCCTGCTACTTAAGCTAAATGAATAACACAGATTTGTGCTGAATTTTCCTTCCTGCCTCAAGACAAAGCAATATGCTCTCACAACAGGACATTCTATTGATTCATAGCTTTAAGGATTACAAGGAACAATTAAGCAATCTTGTCTCTGCAGAGTTGCTCCTCCAGAGCAAGGTCACAGAGTTTCATCCCTTTACTTTTATACAGAGCACAGAAAGTTGTGCTTGATTAAAGCATATTGCTACATCCAAAAAAAAAAAAAAAAAGAAACCCACGCCTCTGACAGCAGCATTTTTATCTTAAGCTCCATGTTTCAGATAAGTTTTACAATCCCAAGGTACGCTAAGAACTGATTGCTGTCTCAATAAAAAGCTGAGGGAAGGAAGAGGAAACACCTGTGACGTGTGATGCTCTTGTGTTCCTACCTGATGTTACCCACAGGGCTCCAGGAACACTGGGTTTATCTGTGGTCACTTTAGGAACACGTTTCCCTCAGTAAGGGATAACATCCCATTCAGCTTTCTCAATCTAATTCCTACCTGAGACCATGAGTTGACCCTCCCAAGGCTTCCAGAAAGTAGAAGAGTCCTAAAAGGTTCATTTGATAGATGGAGACAGGGAAGTGCAGAGAGTTGCTCAAGGCTAAAGAGGAAGTCCAAGAGCTAGCTCTAGAGTCTACTGTTTTGCTCTAAAGTCCACGATGGCCTCTGGTGATCTTTGCAAAGGCAGGACAAAGGAGCAACAACCACATTCAGCCAAGTAGCTGTATCCCAAGGACCGTAAGAGCACATTTTTCCTGCTTCT
Source organism: Nothocercus julius (assembly GCA_013398735.1). Classification (NCBI taxonomy): domain Eukaryota; kingdom Metazoa; phylum Chordata; class Aves; order Tinamiformes; family Tinamidae; genus Nothocercus; species Nothocercus julius. The sequence goes on along the minus strand of VZSV01000106.1, from coordinate 2,956,297 downwards.
AACAGGAACCACCACGCTAATGCATAAAAATAATAAATTACTGTTAAGAACAGAGGCAGAGGCAGGTCCTTGAGCAGCCACATAGCTTGGGAAAGTGATTACAAAATTCCCTCTCTTGTTGTCTGGCTTGTTTAAGACCAGAGCAAAATTACATCCACCCCTGAATGCTCTCCTTGGCGGCACAAGGCTTCCCAAGAGAGCGAAGAATAAAGTGGGAGGTGCACTGTACAGGTCACATATATGAGCATCCGTGTTCCCTTACATACTGAAGACATTCTTGTCCCTTGGGCTTACAATGATTTACACTCCCGATGAAGCAATGCAAGCCATAACATTTTCAGTTCAGATGGTGCCTTCATGCAATTTTCGGCCCTTTCCTTGGAAGGGGAAAACGAAGCTGTTGACTCCAAGCATGTGCTTTTGCTGCCAAGCCTCCTGAAAAGGCCTTTGAATACAACACAGCGAGATGTTTGGGTGTGCTGCCAAACCATCTGGCCGCACGGCTAGTTTCCATACTGTAAGGCCTTTGAACACTGCAGAATTGTTGGGAATGTCCTAAGGCGACTGGGCAAAATCCACATAAGTAAGTACAAACCACCAATCTGTGATGAAAATTTCTTCTTTAGCAGCTTCCATGGCATTTGCAACATCTTCGAAGTACCACTTAGCGTTTACATACCTGTGAAAGCAAACAAAGACTTATTTTTCCTTGCCCTTAATCAAAACAGAAAGCTCAGAGCTGCAGGCTGACAGGGTTCTACCTTAATTCTGTTTACATTCTCTTCTCAAAAGGAAAAACAAACATAATTTCAGGAATCTAGACAACATAAAGGGAGAATTTCATACTGCCATTAGTATCCTAATGAAGCAGCACACCAAGGGATTATTATGGGCCCCTCGGAACCCCAACCACCCCACAAAATACTCCATGGGGCTTCGCTTAACAGCGGGGCCGATTCTGGCTAGTGTTAGCTTTGAGTTATGGAAACTTTCTGAGCAATGGAAGGCTGCAGGACAGAAGCTGCAATAACAGCACCAGTATTGCTCATGTGTCATTCCAAAAGAATCAATTTTTTGAGGTGCTCCTGAGAATGGCATAGGGCAACCTGGTGGCACTAGAGAAGGCAGGGTCACTTACATAAAGTCAAGGTAACTTTAGTCTATGCCTAAATTTGCATTTGCTGATTCTCTTTCATTGCAAAGCCAGTCTGCAAGGCTAGAATCTGATGCTGCTGTTCAGCCATGAGTGACATTTGCCTCTGAACACATCTGTGATGCCTGGAATGGCAATGCTATATTACAGAATGAAAATCAGCCTTGCAAATGCTGCATGCTGGATGTATCTTGGATTTTAAGACATGAAGGATGTGACTAAGCCATTGGTCACAGGTGAGTAAAACCAAGAAAGACTGCAGCACAACTTCTTTATAAAGAAGCTACAGAGAAGGGAGCATCAAAAGAAGCAGACATTTTCTATAGCATGACCATGGGTTTACAGCCCAGAATCAGAAACTATCATAAAACTGAAGCCAGGAATACCTTAATGAACAAGCAGTTCTGTCCTTAACTCATTAGCATCCTGCCGATTATCTGTGTATTGAGATACAACTTTTATTCTTAAAATAGTAAACACCTGATGTATTTAAATTCATACAAAATTCAACATTTCAAAACACTATTAGCTGTGATTCAAACTCATCACAGGATCTAAACCGTCCTCTCACTATATTTGCTATTCCCTTACCTGTCAAGAAAGCTACAGTTTTTTTCATCTTTTCTCAGTATCACCGTTACCTATAATTAGTGGATGAAAGCAGACCTATCGTTCAGCCCTCAGGGCTGGGTCAGGAAGGCCTGGGCTTCTCCAGCTGCAGAGAGCAGCACCTTTCCCACGGACACCACCGTGACACCGATCGCAGTCTTGCCCCAGTGCTCCCCATCTCACCATTTTGCCAACGTGTTCTCTTGCACAGCTGCGTAGGAGCCAAATCTGTGCTCTGTTAGGAAGTTCTTGCCGTTTTTCCGAATGAACTCGTCTATTCCCTGTCTCCACCACTGGGCCTGCCTGTAGCTGTTACACTTCAAAATCAGTGACCTGTAAAACAAATGATGCACGAGGAAGAGTGCTGGGGCACATCAGTTTAATTGGCTTACTTCTCGCTGTCTACATATGTGGACAAGCACACCTGCATCAGTCGTGCTTTATTTAAGCAAGAGGTAAGGTCTGCAAGAGACTGCGCTTTGTTATTTCCAAAAGAATATATCAACACTTGGCCACTCTGAGTGACTGCCATATAACACTGCAGCCTGCAGTGTTATATATATATTCCAAATATATTCCAATCAAATTAATAGAACCAGCCTAAGTGTAAGAAAAGGACACAGCTAATGCTGCATTAAAAAAAAAAAAAAAAGGAAAAAAAAGATTTTTTATGTTATTTTACCATGAAAAGTATGTTTTTATCCCAACTAGCATATCTTTTGTGGCGTATCTTTTGTGCGATGCTCCCGTCGCGACTTCGAGCAATACATTCCTGCTGCAGCAGAAAAGAACAGCGAGGCTAAAAAATTACTGTAAGTAATTGCTGCAAAAACGAACTGCAACCGAACGGGCACCTGCCTTCCGCTCCTGAGGAATAACTGTCTGGATGAACCGGCAGCAGTCCCGACTCCAAACATTCATAACTGAATAAGTAAATGCTCTAGTGACAGCACAGGGACAGGGGCACCCTCCTGCTGGGACTCTCCTCCACCGCAGGGCATGGACGGGTACTGAACCCTGCTGAAACTCGACTGAATTCTCTCACTTGCTCAGGCAGCGGCACCTTGTTAGCACTTCCTGGATATAAGCAATTTATTTCTTTTTTTTAAGAAATTAAATATAAAAAAAAGGGTCTACAAGTCTCTATTTCTTACCTAGAGAGATTGTCGATCTGCAGCCCATACTTAGTTTCTGTTTCTTTCTGGCCTATCTTTATGTTGAATTCTTTATCTACCAGCAAGACAAAGGCAATGGCCCCAGTGTCTGGCTTCATGTACAGCAGGAAGGATTCTTTCACTACCAGCCACCTGTAAGGGGAGAGGAAAGCACAGTTGCTTCATTCAGGCCGTTCTTCAAAACATAAGTGAAAAGTGCACCCTTTGAAAGAAGGGCAAATCATTTACCACCAGCATCTGTATTAAGGAAAGAAAGTGTTTAGCTACAATGGAAAGTGACTGTGTTTGGAGTATGGTATAAAGAGCACCATTTAGGCCTATTCCGTTGAAAAGAGGCAAAGAAACAACTTCACTGATGTAAATGATGAATTTACTGCAGTATAAAAATAAGCTACATCTGATAATCTATGAGAAACAGAAATGCACACGCGACCCTTTAGCACATTTGAATTATGATAAGCCTAAATTCAATGACAGATTTCTAAAATGACTTGCATGACAGCCTCTTACGGAAGCTTGGCAAGTGTAGAATCCAATGGAATCCAATGGAAAAATGCGAACGAACCTGTCCACAGGTTCACTCAGCAGCCAGGTGGTAGCAGGCATGGTGAAACAAGGATTCCTTCAACCCACATTATTATTGGGGTCATAAGCTATACCTAGCAGCCATGTGGGAGTCACCTGACTTCGCTACCATTAATTACAAATTTGGGATCACTTACTCCAATCAGAACATAGGAACAAGCTACTTCGGAAAGCTGCTATTGCCAAGCAACAGGCATCCTGTTAGAAACATGCGGTAAGGGATGACCAGCAGGTTTTACATGGATACCACAGCCTTAAGGCAACCCTGGGGAAAATTCAGAATGGCCTCTCTAGAGAATTTTTCTCCCTCTCGTGCATAGCTGAGGTGATCTGACCCTCTGTCCCACACTGGCCTCAGCCCTGGGACCTCAGCCTAATTCTTGTGCATGCTCAGGGACTCACAAAGTAGAAGAAAAGACTGCAGAAATGTATTAATTCTTGTGCCTTTTATAACTGACCCAGCTTCTCATTTATTTCCAGATTCCTGTTACTTCTCTTTCCTTTCAGGGCCCCTTCTGAGTAATGCCAGCATCTTCTCTCATCCGGAGCCAAACTGCTCCCCGTCCGCCAGATCTGCCTGGTCTTTCAGTCCCAAACCTCCCCATTTCCAAACACTCCCTCCACTCTGCTGCTCCGGAGCCGCTCTCCATGCTGAGCACACACACAGCATCTGGAATAAGTGGGGTGAAATCGGGGTGTGCAAAATCGCTCCCACTGAACCAGGGCCCTGCGACGCGCTCGAGACCAGGCTGGTGCTCGATAACGACACCAAAAACCAAGGGACCACAAAGCAGCGACGGCTGAAGGACTTGGCTCCGCACATGGCGCTGGCAAAGGCTGTCGAGCACAGGAAGACCAGAGCCAGGGCAGGTTTTGTTGCAAAGGGACAAACGAGAGACTGATTTAAGGAGAGGGCAGGCTGAGGAGGGCTGCAGCCTGGCGAGGACGTGTGCGCGAAGCAAAGGGTCTGCACTTGGGTCTTACAGTGTCCCCACCACATTTGGAAAAGTGATTCCAAAAAAACATTCTGACTTAGCAAGTTGCACACAGATATGTTTCCCCCTATAAACGCTACTCTTTTTTTTTTATTATTATTGCTTTTCTCCCTTTGCTCAGCGTAAGCTCTGAAGTTGTATAGTTTCAGAAACATGTTAGATTATTTGTAAAAAATATAAAATTAGGCTTTTGGCTGAAATCCTTCAGAACTTCAAGAATCTTCTCTTAGCAATACTATTGTCACTTTTTATTTATTGATGCATATATTCTACTGGTCCCTGCAGGCCATGGTTGAGGATTCAGTGCCCTCTTGTGTTATTCACTCTACACACATTGCTAGGCAAGAACCTCACTCCAGAGACTTCTCCTTCAGAGCACGAAAATGCAATGAGGAAAGCAAGATCCAACACAGAGCAGAACATGCTGCCATCCTCCAAAAAGCTCCGTCTCTGCACAACATGATGAAGAGTTAACTGGGGGATACCAACAGAAAAAGGCAAACTTCGTAAAGGAGAGAAATAATTGGCTCTCTTCCTAGTCTAATCTTCATCTCTGTGTAATCACTTCAGAAAAGCTCTGTAAAATTGTACTTAGAAACAGTGGGGGGAAAAAAAAGTTTCTTCACATAAATAGAGTAAGGTTCTACAGGAAAGCAGCGATTTTTAAAATAGAGTTAGGCTTCCCACATGGAACCCATCATGGTTCCACAATGCTGGAACTGAATCGTGGTTACTGACTTGGGAAGCTCTCTCAGACAAAGAAATTATTACTAAAAGGCAAATATGTGCTATTTGCATTTTGAAAAGGAAAGATTTGCCCAATAACTAGCAGCATGGAGAAATAAAGTGCAGAATCCCTTCCCAGAGAGAAAGGGGAGCTCGCCTAATGCCAGCTGAATTGGTTGGATTCTCTACCATATAGTTATTGGTTTGGGAGTTGGCACAAATTAAAATGCAAAGATAATGAAAAGCAGTCAGTGAAATGCACAGACCTTTGAAAGGTAACAGAAACGTAACATTTGTTTAGTGCATGGAAAATTCTTTCGTGCTTTTAAAAGAGGAAGATTCAATGCAAATGCATATTCCTCCATACCTCCCCCTCACTCTGCAGCCCTGGGTTACAGCTAAAGGTAACACAGATTATCAGTTTTGCTGCCAGAGGAAAGTCTTGCGGAGAAGAACAAGGAATTTTCCACATGCAAAGATGCACAAACGGCAGCAAAATACAGTGGTCCCAATGCAATGTTTAGCTTTGCTGCCTTTGCAGCACGGGATACGCTTTGCTTTGTCAGAAACGCCCTTGCTCGCTGGGGAGGCCGGCCCTGACTTGGGCAGCCCGCGCCCGTCTGCATCTGCGCGCTCCGGCCTGGCAGCCCTTGCGCTCCAGAGGCGACCAGACCAGGCGGGAGCAACCGGCTCCACTGCCAGAGGACACGAGGCTGAATTACATCAGCCTGCAACGGGAAGGGACACAAGAGTGAGGAGGTTGTGAAAACTGCCATAAAAACAGCAGCGTTTGAGACACGTGGCAACAGAATGAGGCGACATATTTAATCCAAGGTTAACTGCACCAAGCAGAGCTCCTTACTGCTGTAGCTCACGTCTGACTTAATCGAGCTCTGAAGCCATGCAGGCTATGTTTCAATTAATTGATTTTCTCTTTGCAAATCAAGGAAAGGAAGCTCAGAAAACTAAGCTGAAATTTGGCCAGAAAATTCTCCTCCTCCCCTCCCGAAGGCACAGATTCCCTTGGCACACCAACAGCACAGAAAGCTGCAAACAAATCAGGTGATTATTTTGCTTTCTGCCAGCCTGTGGCTATAAGTCCCATGTCTCCTCGGGAACAATACGTCTGGTTCTGCTATGAATCCTAATGCAAAATAAAAATTCCAGCATCTTCTACACAGCAGGGGATTAATCTCTGGTCTCTTTTCACCTGAAGGCCTGTAGCTTTTTGTAATAGAGAAAGAATTTTACTTGCAGCTGTCTTTGGGAGAAAACGGTAAATGTGGATTTTTATATACGTGCCTGGGGAGCACAAAACACACGTCCCTCTTCCCAGCCCCCAGCAGTACCTTTTGGACCATCGATAGCACATCCTTCCTTGGCCGCAGCAGTTCAGGCCAGGTATTCGGTGGCCCCCGGAGCGTTTCATGATCAAGCCTTCTCTGAAACAAGCAGGAATCTGGTAAACATGGGGGGAGAGGGCTCACGGGACGGTGCCGCTGCTGCCTGCACTGGGCCGGCTCCCTGGGGTCTGGGCGCACCCAGATCCATGGTTGCTCACTGGATCCCTCCAGCCTCTCCCCACAGGTCCCTTCTCCAACCGCGATGCTGCTTCCCCTCCAGCGAGCGCCCTGAGCGCAGCACCCGGACCTCGGCCTCCCCCTGCCCTCCCGGGCACCGGCCTCCGGCTGAGCCTCCGCAGCCAACCCTCTGTGGGGCTGGTTGTCAGATCACCGACCTCATCGAGGTTGAAAGTAACGCCCTCCAAAGGTAAACCGGGCACATTAAAAAAAAAAAAAAATGCATGGGACCACTACATAGCACAGCTATACGAATAACCACCTCATTGCTGAGAGACCGGTGGTGTGAGGGGAAGGGGAGAAGCCCTTGGCCAGGGTGGTGAGCTCAACTCACAGACCACATCTTGCACAAATACAGACCCTTCTCCCATACCTCTGGCTTCTTCCCTCTTCCTTCTCCCAGGAAATACCTGGTCTCCATCTAACCTTTGAGCCAGCTCAGCAGTGAAACCCAACACACCAGCAAAGTAAAGTGATTTTAACATCACTGCCAGCCACAGAGCTTTTAAGAGAAAAGCTCTCCTTGCAGTTCAGCTGGGGAGGGCAGAGTCTGGCAGCACATCTGATGGAGCTGGATGCTTGGAGTGGTATCTAGTAGGCAAACAAGGAAGGAGCCCTCTCAGAGAGGGGTCACGGCGCGGCACCGGCGGACGAGCCTGCAACCAGCTCTGCTGCAAAGCACGGAGAAGCTGGGCGAGAGGGAAAGGTCTTCCCACCTCTGCAGTTGGTGCACTGAGATGATCCCACGTCACCCCTGTGCTACAGCCTTGCCCTAGCACCGACTGTGACCCCAGGGCGCCTCGAAGAAAGCTCCGACAAAACCACACGTCCCCCGGCTGCCGCTGCAGCGCTGCTGGGGCCAGCCAAGGAGTAACTCCAGGGTGAACGTGGTTTTGGGAAAGCTCCTCTGCCTTTGATGGTCATGATTATTTCCCAAAGTTGTAGCATTTCTACCTGAACATTAATATGTTTTGCTATGTGGATGACAATCTAGTCGACTGCCAGTAAGAAAGGATTCTCAGTTTGAACAATATTTGTTTATAAAACCACATTCTTCATAAACTAACTGAGAAGGAATCAAATCATAACTCACATGCCCTTTGGTCCTAGGTCATGGATGAAAGACAGCTGACTTACACCAATGAACTCCATCTAGAGGGAAAAAAATAAAAGGCGTAAGCATTTTCCCCATCCTTCATAGTTAGAAACCCACAAAACACTTTGCTCCCTGAAAGTGGCACGTCACAAGACAGAACCTGCACAGAAGTCTCAGCTGAAGTTATCCAGCAAAGCTTAAGCCTCTGTAGTAAGAGCAAGAAAAGCATTTCTTATGTGCTCTGGGAAAGGCATTCAAGAGAACCAGCACAATCAAGACTAAACAGCAACAAGGACTCCTTGGTATCTTTCTTCTTGGAGTCACTGGCTCAAAGCAGGAATCAGAATTCACGTTGCTTAGTGACCTGAATCTGCTTTTCCCTGCAAGCATTAGTGAACCTCACGTGGAGCTGGAAGTCTGGGTGAAATTGCTAACTGCTCATTAAAGGCAGGTACTTCCTATACTGTCAAGCTGGCACGTGATGATTCCCAGCTTCCCACCATGTCCAAACTACTGGCCCCCACCGTTGCCTGTGTCCCCCCATGGTGAGCCCTGGAGCACCGCATCTCCTTCCAAGTCTCCTGTCCCCAAGGGCCACCACAGGTACCCTGTGCATGGAGGTACTGCGGCAAAGCAGCCCCCTCCTGCCACGCTGAACCAAAACACCCCTGCAAGCCCCAGCATCCGTGCAGGGCCAACACGGAGCGAGTCCCTCGCAACTGCAGCATGTCTGCATCAAGCAGCACGAGGTGAGCCCTTGCTGGAGCCACGGGACAGACAGAGCTCGATGAAACTGCGTACAGGACGTAGGTTTAATCAATAAATCTCCAATTCAGTTAACTACTCTCCATGCAGTTTCACTTATCAGCTTAGATTACGGAGGCATCCAGAGATGAGCAAAGCGAGTGACTGAGTGATGATGCCATCCGAATCTAAAGATAGGACGCCGGGCAGCTTGGAGCAGGTCGGCTCGCCTTGGCACGGCGGGACATTCCCGACCGTGTGCTGCTCGTTAGCCGGCCCGGCTGGCAGAGAGGAACGCCCTGGCTGCACGGCCAGCCAGGCGCGGAGCTGGGGCAGGGCAGCCCCGCGGAAGGCAGTGCCGAAGAGCAGCCTCACTCATGGGGCTAAGGGTTGCCCGCACTCACGCAACTGCCTGTTTAACTTTTTATCACGTAAATGGCCAAAGGGCAGACAGACGCTCAAGAGAGGGCAGGGTGAGCGCAGGGACTCGTCTTCCGTGTTGATCAAGGTAAGGAAGCTGAAGTGAACAGTCTAAACAAGTCATTTGCCAGGCGAGGTTGCCAGGACCAAAGTCCAGGACTGGATCCACCTTGGTGACAGTAACTGAGCAGGACACGGAATTGGCAGAGCACAGGCCCCTGGCTTCTGTCCCTACCTGCTCCGAGCCCACGGCAGCTTCGATCCCAACAGCGTCTTCTGTCCCCGGGAAGGTCTTTCTTCCCAAGCAGCTGCTCTCACCTGCTTCCTGACAAACCAGACTCAAAACTATCTATGGCAAATTCCAATTTTGCACAGCAATTGCACAGGTGGAAAAAAACAGCCACAGAGAGACTTTCAAATACTAAAAATAACAACAAATGTAGGCAATTCTGGGACAGAAGCCTACTCTGCAGTTACCCTGAGGGGCTCAGGCCTCCTTCCCCAGGCATATTGTTCTCCCTCTGCTTCCACGTAGTGGGAAAGAGGAAAAGATCCTTCTTTCTCTTCAGGCTCTGCACCTTCTGGGACCTACCCAAACTCCTCACCACATCAATAAGGTCACAAAGAACAAAGAATCTGTCGTTCTCCCGCAAGTAGCTCAAGGATATAGAGTAACCTCTACTTAGCAGAAACGAATTTATGCCCTTGTTCTTTGGCAGTTTCAGTGTGCTTTCTGAAAGTGGCAAGAACAAATTATTTCCTCCTTTGGCTACTGTCTTGGTGTCACCGTTTCTCACTATATGTTCTGGAAAAGCAGCAGTCCTGACTGATGAACGTTTCATCTGTTTCTGAGGACGACGCTCAGATTCGGACCCCCCTGGCATCCACCATCAGAGAAAACTCAGAACACTGGACATACCCCTCACGCTGGACACAAACGAAACTGTGCACGCAAATGTCAAAAGCCTTTGAAAACATTTGCTGTCAACAGAAACAGGGCAGCAACTTGTGGTGCACCGTATGCAGTGAAATAACTGGCCCTGATGGAGGAGAAGAAAATCCAGGAAGAGAAGGGGAGAATTGCTCACAGAAACAGAACCACCACAGCATGAAAAAAAATAACAGAAAAACAAAAAATTGTCTGCTGGTGCAGTAACCTTTTCTTCAGCAAATGAATCTTTAAAATGGTGGCTGTGGCACCAGGGACACTATTCAACACACATCCTATGTACTGGGGTGACTGAGAGGAGCCAATTAAACACATCACTCCAGGCTCCATGGTGTGCAGAGCCTCGGTGGTGGCCACGCTGCCGGGGTGTCCCCACCTCCCCTGTCACGTGCTTCCGTGGCTCCACTGCAAAAGAAAATGAAATCTTACTTCTGTGTTCCTCTTCATTCATGCAAATGATCACGCATACTCCAAGGAGATTATTTATATGCAGAGCAGTAAGCACGTCTGGGGTTTGGTTTGCAAAAAGATTCTGTCAGTTACAAGGAAGATTCCTCAGTGCATTGGAAAATATCTGATTAAGTCATTTATTATTATTATTACTGCATTAGCTATTTTTACTGCTACGCTGCCTGTCATCGGAGGTGCTTATAATTCACAAAAAAAAAAGAGAGAGGAATGGAGAATGGTGATGCACTTTCATCTCTTTCACATCTGAATTCCTATGCTGCCCAGCTGCCTCCCTGCTGAGAGGACATCCCACTCTGGTTTCAAAGTGAGCTGCAGCTGAATATTTTGAGGATGAGATACGGGGCTAGAGAATGCAGTTTCAATGACATTGTTGTAGCAATAAAAAAAAATAGACACGAATGATCAGCTGAAGAAAGATAAGCCAGGAGAGGTGGAGAACCAGCTGCAAGGTGGATGAGCTGCAATTTTAAGCCATCACATTCTGCCAGCAATGCAAGGCATGCATGATTTATTTAAGCAAAACTCTCATAAAGCAGCTGCATTTCAGGGGAAGAAAAAACAGCAGCTCCACAGTGTTTTATTTATTGCTTCACTTCTTACTTTGAACTCAGTCGTTAAAAAGCAAACAAAAACAACAACAACAAAAGAACACCTGAACAAGCACTTGAATGGCAGCTGTGGTCAGGAATAAAACAAAACTGCAGCACTATTCAGCATAGTGTTCAGTGACAAGTTGCCAGCTTTTCCTTACAGACAGAAGTGGCTATCCTAATCTCAAATTTAAAAAAATATTCGGCGTGATAAAGTTCAAATCCAATAACCAAAACTACGGAGGGGCTCGGAGGGGGTCCCTGCAATGGTCTGCAGAGGCAGCTGCAGCACCACAGGCAAAGCAGCAGCCACATGTTCATATCCCCGCTATTCTTGCACTGTTGTGCTTTTACTCGAAATGAGGCGTTTGGGTTCTTTTCGTACAGCTCTTGGAAAATTTCATAAACATACACATCCTGCACTTCAGCCAGAAGCTGTTTTTGACTTGGTTTAGGCATCTTTCAGCTACTGCTGCTACGGCACAAATCATCCGCACTGAATTCAGTCAACCCCAACCCCATGGGTGCAATTCCTTGATGTATTTGGACTACACTCCCCCAATTTCCAATTCCCAGAATAAGTGTGGACAATTAACACACTTGGATTCCACAACATTCATTTGGATGGCAATTGTCTTGAATACGTTAGCACAAAATTACTATAAAAAAGGTTTGGACTAGAAGGTGTGAGATTTAATCACAATTCACATGGACAAAAGGGAAGAAAAAAGAAAAGAAAGAAAGGTTATAAAGTTGAGGTTAACAAAACATAACACATCTATAATCCCCTTTTGTGAGCTCCATATCAAATAATATGTTGCAATGATGAGGACAAATTAAGGGAAACACAAACAGTAAGTACTAAATTTTACCATTCACAGCAAAATAGCCAAAGCAGAGGACACTTGTTCCACGTCTGAATGATGATGCTTAAGCATAGCCCATTTTCACAGACTGCAGGAGAGTCACCTGGACAAGCTATATGAATAATCTGTCAACAGCTACACAGTCCTTAAGCGATTCTTAACCCACCAAGGATTTCAGGTCTGCAAAACACTTCCAGCCTAAAACTCTTTCAGAGTGTGTCATGTCCGTGAAAAGATGGTAAATAATTTCATGATCTCCTACCGACAAAAAAAAAATTACCACAAATACAAAATAAAAGAAACTGTGTGGGTCAGCTTTCAAATGTCCCTGAAGGACACACAGTTATATACATAAGGGGGGGTCAGCTTGTCATTGTAATTGTGCTTGGGTTCATGTCCAAATTCCCAAAGAATTTAGGGTTTAACCAAAACCTTGGTGCACGGATTTGATGACAGGAGGAGGCAGGAATCAGATCATGCTTCAAGATTAAAACAATCAAAGCATTTGCGAGTACCCAGGCAACAGACTTCCCACTACAAGAACAGCAACATGCCCATTTTGAGCTAAGGAGCACAAACACTGTCCCAAGGAAAACACCAGAAATCTGCAGTTCAGTATTTCAGTCTATAGCTGGAGAATGCGGTTACCCCCCTGCCGCCCTGTCTCTCAGAGAGAAAATATTTTGCTCCCTGCACTTTCTTTCAGCATCAACTGCAGGACCTGCTACTCTTGGCAGCACAGCTGGCATTAGCAGAGAAGTTCTCACTAACTGCTTCACTGCAGCCAACTCTGAGACAACGGATAAATGCAGAATTTATGTGCAAAGTGACATCTGGCTCCAGGGCCAGGGACAGAAGGCGATTGAGTGCGGGAGGCAAGGGGCCCACAGCTGCTCCGGAGCCAGCGTGCAGGGAATGCAGGTTTGCTCCTCGCCTCCTCCATCCCAATGGCCACAGTTTGCTTCCAACCACAACCCAATCAAAAGATCAGCAGTATTTTTTTTTTTCCTAGTGGAAACTGCCAGAAATGTCTGAAAAAGCAATGCCTGCCCAAGAGTGACAAGATGCATCTATATGGTAAACTGAGCACTGCTTTGCTACTAGTCAAAATTGCAGAGTTACCACTGTCCTGCCTTGAGAATAAAAGATGATTATTTTCCACATGCAGATTAACACAACTCTTGACTGTACTGTACTTAAACTTAAAAGAGCTGCTTTGTAGGCAGTCCCCCAAAGACCCACTCTATAAGAAAAACAGTTCCTCTCAGACTGAAGGCTTTTTCTTTGCAGCACAAAGCACATTGGCCAATACTGGGTGAGGAGATTATCTCATATAACTAACAATGTTCAACACATTGAACTTTAAAACAAGAGTACACACAGAATTAGAGAGTAACTACCAGCTAAAAGCTGTCCAACATCTCTGCACAACAGAAATCTTGCCTGAGACTTGAAAAACAGAATTTCTAGTAAACAAGCAAACAAATAAATATATAAGAACTGGCTACTTTACATATCCTAAGCTTTGTCTGTATTTCTCACTTGTTTTCAAACCAAGTGCTCCCAATTATCACATTTGATTCAGAGGTTTCACTAAGTTCTGCAGCTACTCAAATGCATCAGGTTTTGCTGATGATACAAAGAGATTAGTAATCTAGTCATTAAGCAGCCAACACAATGGGAAATAAGTTACCATCCCAGGAAGATGTTACAGCTTCAGTTGACAAGTGAGGGCTATTGAAGAAATATTTAAGGATGGCTTTCAAAACAAAAATTTTTGCTCAAAATAGGCCAAAAGATGGATCTGACATCACTTCAAAAAGACCATACATTTGGGACAATAATCAATTATATTTGCTCTTTGGAAATGACAAAATACACACAGAGGTAAGTGGGTATCATTCACAGAAATTCAACATGAGTCACATTCACTGAAATCTGCCCCAGGATCACATAGAAATCCCGAACTGAAGAAGAGGTTGCCTGTATGGTCTGGACTCCAATTATTCAAGTAATTAAAACATCAATTTATCATCTTAAACACTCCTCAGAACAGAACATTATATGTTCAACCAGCTCTTTTGACAGAACCACCTTTTGCAGTTCACCACAGTATTGCAACAGTGACTTTCAAATGGTTTGAGTCTGAGCCAGTGACTCTCTTCCTTTAAATTTAAATTATATTATATCCACACTGGAGAAATCAGTTGAGCCTGCAAAACATCTACAAAATGTCTGAAATGTTTCTGATATGTCAAGAGAAAAAAAGCTGCAGGACTTCAACTGACTTGTCACCAGTTCAATATTGTAACAATAGAGAAGATTCTTTTGCTACTGAAGCCAGTCTAATTTGTACTTACTGTTCCATGGTAATTTCTGTACATTGGCATTTTCAAGATCTTTGTCAAGTAGTCTTCCAGCTGTTTCTATAATTAAAACATGGAGAACTTTAGCTAGGATGTAGGAATTTTGAAGAAAAAAAAATCAACTGTCTAGCATTAGGTTATCAAGAGATCAGAAACACTTTTCAGCTTGAAAGAATAAACGTATTATTATGTTCTTACTGAAGATTATTACTCAGTGGCATAAATGGCTGGATTATACATTGTTTACTGTTCACAGATTTGAGTTTGTAATCTGTTGCATCAGCTGACCTGTTTCTTTGCATTGTAATTTTAGTCTATTATCTTGACTGAGTCCAACCTTCAGAGTGACTTTAAACATAAAATCAGGCCCTGCTGTTTCTGGCCCACACAAATCACCTTTCTGAGAAAACACAGACACAACTGAGAGTCTGTTGAAGCGGAATGGCAGATTCCTGGAGTGACATGGAGAGCACAGCTACTGCTCTCCCCTTTCCTAAAGCCACAGGGAACAGGCACTGGAGGACCTGCCCTCCCCCATTTGCAGGGGGAAAGAAAAGAAACTATCTCAGGAAAGAGATTCCTCCCTATCCTCATGGTAACAGGGCGAAGAAGAGATTAACTCTTTGCATCTGGGGCACAGGATGGTTACAGGCTCAGCTCTGGGGAGAAAACACAAGATTTAACCCACAGCGGTGGCAAACAGAAGCTGCTCCTGTCCCTAAAATAAACTGTGTGTCCAAAGAAATGAGGCAAAGAGAAAAACAAATGAAATTGGGACTTTCTGTCTGAGTGTTAGCATGACAATACTGCATTCAGGTAGGAAGTGGTGATATATGACCCCATGGATAAAGGCAGTGTGTTTTGGGGGGAAGAGAGTAAGAGAAAGGAATCTAGCTATCTCTTTTTTTCTCTTTTAAATAATCACCTCTCTCCTAAAATTCTTGCACAATAGCCAAGCTTTCCTCAGAAGGGCAGATTATCCTGCTGCGCTGTACAACTAGGAGACAAAACATTTCAGGACTTGAAACTTCACAGAACGGAGGTCAGGAAGGGAGTTAACAACAGTAAAGTCCTTTTCTGAAAATGGCAAGCACAGGATCAAAGAACATATTATTACAGAATCACTTTTGCAAATAGTAAAGCTGCAATGAAGAAGCTACACTCTATATACAAGGATGCATCTGTTAACATCTGATACAATTTCATAAAACACATGGGCCTCATCTAGAATTACCCATTTCAGAATTAAAAGCCTGATTGTCATCTCTTCTTTCAGAGGAGGACAGGACTGAAATCTCTCAGATTTTGATGGCCACTGTGCTGCCTCCATCATGCAACCTGACTCTGTGAGCTGTAAATTCTATGTTTAATCTGGAGCAGGTCGGAGCAGAGAAACTGCCCTTCTGTGCATCTTTGCCTTCCTCTACTGCAAAGGGAGTCTTTGCCCACATTAACCCTGGGAGCAGTGTCTTCCTTGTGTGCAGGAGAGCCTGGTCTCAGAGTTGGATTTTGCAGAGTGTATGCTTGTCAAGCAAAATAACTTAATGGTAATTAAGTGAGGACATTGACAGAGTGTGGATTTGCAAATGAGCTGTCCAACAGCCAAAACTCAGAACCTTCCAGCAGCATCTCTGTAAGCCCAGCACGCTCGGAGAGGGCCGGAGCGACGCTTACCCTCCTGCTGGAGAAGTGCTCCTCTCGGACCGTGCTCTCTGAGGTAGGCGGCAGGCTTGGCATCTGCCGTGGTTCTCCCCTTTTGATGGATTGTCTTCTCACTGTGTGACTGGGAGAAAAAACAGAACAAAAAGTCAATTTATAATCACTGAGAGTATGCTCCTTGATATGTAACTCTTCTTGCTTGATGCTTTTATCTTCTCCATCTAAACTCCTAAAAACCAAGAGGTAAGTGGGCAGGAAGCATTCAGAAATCAGTCTTTTAACCAGTTTACAAACAAAAATACAACTCAGAAAAAAACACAGGATACAGATCCCCTTTCACTCTTTTAAGGAAACAGAATCTAAACCTCCTTCTTAGAACATTATGCTCCACTAGTCCTTAACCCTTTATAATTCTACCTTTCCCCTTGTCCTCTACCCACCCAGCAAGAGTGGTGGTGGAACCCCAGGCCTCTTTCCACGTGTGATCTCTTCCCAAACATCTCCTTCCACCTCAGACTGCCCCAGAACATCAAGGGCCTGCTGCACAGCACAGAGGTCTGTGTCTCCCGCATCTGGCCCATCCTGGCAGAAAGCCATGTTGTGCCAAGAGTTTCCATTAGTAACAGCACAACTCCTCCCCGATTTGAAGGGAACTTCTGCTCAGAGCTGGTGAGCCAGGGGCCCTGAGTCAGCAGAGTGATTCTATAGATTATGGCTGTTAACTCTATAGAGACAGAACTATATCATTATGGATGGAATAAAGGAAAATGAAAATAAAGGAAAAAAAGAAAATTGCATCCTTCCAAAATGCTCCCAGCTGCAGGGCTGCATGCTTACCTCCGTGTTGGAATCGGGATCCGCATAAACGCCTTGTACCTCAGCAGCTCCCTGTGAAATTCCTGAAAGTGCTTGAACTTCCTTTTCACTTGCCATGTGAATTCTCCATGTGTTAACTCAATAGTGTAAACATTTGGACTTGGTACCTGCACAAAAGAATAACACAAACGTTCCAGCTTTGAAACCAGAAGTTTTCTAGCAGTAGATCATCTACAGATTCCTCACTGTATTTTACTTATGGATCACCACTTCTTAAAATTTATTTTTCTCTATTTTATTAGACTTTTAAAAGGACAGGAAACATTCTGAGCGCTTTTCTGAGACTCTTACTTCCTGAAATGCTGAACAGACACACACACAGAATTAGCCCATAACTTTATTTTAGCCCATAACTGTTCTTTTAGCCCACTTTAATATAGTTCTAGGGACATCAGGTTACATCTCTTTGAATGTAGATTCTGACCTTCCTTGTTGAAGTAAAACGCTCAACTTCCAGAACACGCACTCTGATAGGGCAGCCCTTGAGATATGTCTGTATATCCGGCTCTCTGAATCCACGTGTGTGATAAATTGCGGAGAATGGAATGCTCACTAAAAAAAAAATCATAAAATTCCCGTTAGCTTAACGGTATTTTAAACGATCAACAAAGACATAAAAGCCAGCAGACAGTGGAATACTTTAGAGCATTGTGTGTTTATTTTTATTACACTGGGTTTTATTTAAATCTCCATAAGGGAGCTTGAAGAAGTGATTTGACTCGAAGAGTTCAAGCATGAAGAATAACATCTCCCAGGCCTAAAGCAGGGTCAGTGACTGGGCAGAAACCACTGCGGTTCCACAGATTAACATCACGCACCAGGCTAGTTACCCCTGCCATGTTCTCAACACAAATGTAAAAACTAAGTGTTGAAGCACAGTCATGCAAAAGAGCAGGAGAAAGGAACTGTGTTGTCATGAGGCCAAGGGGTTTGAGCCTCCCTCCTCTTTAGCCTGCTGGGACTTTTGGACCACCAGTGCTCCAGTCCTGCCTGGACACAGTGGCACATGTGGGAGTCCAATGTCCCTCCTGTGCAGCCAGGCCTGCCCGCTCTCCTCTTACACAGTAGTGGAAATCGGAGCGGAGTGATGGCAGGTCATTTTCAGAGCCATTTAAAAACCCTGAAAAATATATGCCATAGAAATATTGTACAATTTAGGGGGAAAAAAATACGAACCAAAAAAAAAACAGACTTTGAAGTTGCCAGCAATAAGTCAGAACTAAAGGCCATAATGTAAAGATATCCACAAGAAACCTAAGTGGGAAAATCCATATATTTTGCACTGCTGATCATCTTAGACTGCTTAGTAACTGAGTCTCCTTGGAAGCCTGCGAAGTTCTCCTGTCAACAGCACCACGTGGGGATTTTAACACTCGGGGCTGCAGGGCTTGCACATGCTAAAAAGCTGCTGTGAAGGCCCAATCCCACATTCCCAGGAGTGTCCATGTCCCGGACGACCAGGCCTGGTGAAGATGTCGGGGCACTAACTCACCGGCAGCTTTTGGGTCACTCAGCACCTCCGCATCCACCTCCTCCCCCTCGAAGTGGAGCTCCCGCGTGTCCAGGCTCTCGATTATACTGCTCATGTCTGCAGCGATCCTCTTGAGCGTCGAGGTATCCACGTGCCGGGCACTGCTCACGGACATCTCAAATGCTGGCACGCCGAAGCCACGGCGGGCTGGCCAAGGGGAAGGAACAGGCCTGTTACTACCACTTGTTTAATATTTCAAATTGCAGCGCTGGCAGTGTCTAAGGAATCTAGTACAGTGAGTGGAGTGGCCTTTCCTCCAACCTCACACCCATTTGAGCCATCCCCATCCTCTATGTCCATTACAAAATACTTAGCCCTTAGCTGTAGCAAATCACTGCCCGGCCATCAGGAAAGAGCAAAAAAGCAAAAGCAACTTCAGGCTACAATACAGAAATTTCCTCTGATTCCAGTGACCACAGGATTCATATGGAAAACACTCAATATTTCATGTTTCAGCTACAGGAATCTTCTATGAGTTTGCTTGTGGCTTAAGAGTGCCCTCAAATATCGATCTCAGATGGAAAGCAAGCAGTCTGCTACACCTACCCGCCTGGTCCTTTCAGCAAGTGCTTTAATAACGATGATATGTAATAAAGATATAAAGCACAGATCATTTTCATGTCTGGCCAAATTCTGGACCTAATGCACATACAGCTTCATTTCCAAGTTCAGGCGGTATAGAGACAAAATCCACTCAAAAATTCATAGTCGGGAGAAAAATGGGGGAGAAAAAAACTGACTCATAAATCCATCTACTCACTTAGACCCATTTGCAAAACTTCCCACCCCCTCCTGCTGGGCTCTGCAGATGGGTAAGAAGCTGCTGGTCCCTGAACTCAGCCACATTTCATCCCCTGGGCACCAAAATGTCTCTTCCCTCTGTGCTCTGCTCTGCAATAACCATCACAGCGGAACGGTACCGCAAAAAATGTATGGACGGGGCAAATTGGCAACCCTTCAGCGCAAGGAAAGCTCAGGGAAACTCTCACGTTGTGTGAAAGAAGGACTGAATAACAAAAAACAAAGAAGAAACCACCCCAAGTGTGTAACATTGCTGATATTAAATCCTGCAGAAAGCACAGTGCAATTATTCTTAATGAGGCGCTTCGAAAGTGCGGAATATGCTGTAATTTGGAAATAATTTGATGTTTTAGCAATTTTTGTGTTTAGCTGCTTTTGAAAGAATGTTCCTTATCGTCATTTTGTCTTGAAAGCAGTACATAATTTTATCACTTCGTAAGGCTAATATCATGTAAGCCTAGAAAGAAGCATCCATTCCCACACCAATTTGAATGAAGAAAAATTGGGTCAAATCTTTCTCATACCCCAAAGTGAGCCCAGAATCAGCAAGTTTTGCCTTTGGGAGATCAGGTCCCCCTCCCTGAGCGAGGACGGAAGGGGGTTGGTGGCCCGGCCACCTCCGCAGGTGCAGAGGGCTCTTCAGGGCTGCAGGGAGGTCGCGGTGCCTGCGCATCATTTCGTGTGCGAGCAGATAACACGCGCGTAGCGCTGGGGGCTACGAGCCTGCCCGGGCGGGCAGGCGCATCCTGCAGGCCCCCTGTAGAGGAGGGGCAGCTATCCCGCCGGAACAGCTATCCCGCCGGAACAGCTATCCCATGGGAGCAGCCATCCATCCATGGGTCAGGGTCTGCAAGGGGGGCTCCACCCAGACCTTGGTACGACCCAGCGCTCTCCCTATTTGCACTAAGGACACAAATGCCGGAGGGGATAACGCGCTTTTAATGTGGGCTGATGATGCAGCTTCGGAGGCCTTGCAGCTGGGTGAAGGGCAGAAGGGAAAGTCAAATCATGCTGGTGGACTGTAGAAAACGGTTGGCAAAATGGGATGAAATTCACCGGGAACTAAAGGGCTTCACTTCAGGCTTCGACTGCTGCGATGCAGGATGGAAAAAATCTTTAAAGTCATAAAAGGAGAAACATATTGAGGGGAAAAAAAATCTTTTTAATAGGGAGTATAGCCCTCGGCTGCTTGAGGTGGAGAGGCTGCAGAGTTGCCAAAAAAGGAAAAAAAGTAATGTAAAACTTTGAGAAGACTGCACAAATAATGAAAAAGGAGATGGCAAAAGACCGAAAAAGAAAGGGAAGAGCAGCATGCTAAAAAAATATGGGTGCTGCTGACAGCACCTTGTGCCAGTGCAGCTTTTTGCTTAATTCATCCTTCTTCGTAACACAGACTCGCTGCCTCTCTTTCCCCAACGGTCACCACAACACCCATGTTAATAAGAACTCATTGCTTCAAACTTCTGCATTTCGAAGGCCTGCAAGTCCTGCTTTCAAGACTCCCATGGCTGCTGACAGCACAGACCAGCTAAACTCAGCCCAAGCTTCTTCTTCTGCACTTATCCCGCTGGCAGATCTGTAACGAGCTCAGATAGTCACTGTTTCTTAATGAAGTTACAATGCTGGAAAGCACCACATAGAGCTCTGAAAATGAGAGCGCGCTTGGGAAGGAGGGAACAGAAAACAAGGCCAGTAAAAAACAAATATTTCCTGCTAACGCCTCCCAGGGCTTCATGCGAGGCATAAACTCCCATCTCCAGCAAGGCAAACATTCCTACAAACCCTGAAAATTACCCGCCTTTCAGTTCTCACGACATTTCTCTCAGTAAAATGACCTTTTGACTGCGGCTATTAAAAATGACCTTCCCTCCCACTCTTGGCTTTGCCCTGCAGGCGCCAGGGCCTCACTTGCAGCGCTGTGCAAGGCAGGCCGGGCTCCCGCCCCAAGCTAAAACAGGGCATGAAAAGGGGGGAAAAAAAAAAAAAAAAAAAAGAGACCGGAGTCATAAATTCCCTTTTTTTTTCTGCTGCTCCTGCTGCTAGGAGCCTGGACTCCATAAGGGCCATAGACGGCCAAGATGGGATGCCAAGGAAATCCCATGCACAGTGTTCTCGGCCATTTGCCCTGCCTGGCGAGGAAGTTTTTCCACAACATATTTCCCAATTCCGCATATCTTAATCTTAGAATTAGCTTTGGCCAAGTCACCTGCTATGGGTCTGGCTCACAGCAACCCAGACCTGCAACTCACCCCGCAGAACAACCACGCACCCGTACGGAGCAAAGCGAACAACAGGAAATCAGACATTGTTCCCAACCTGGAGAGGTCTCCAAGAGCTGGAGAACTGAAATACAAACCCAACACAACAGTAAACACGATGCTCAGAGGTGGTCCCAATCTAAACCTTTTCTTTTTGGCCCAATCTGACAAAACCAAAGTATTTTCCACGCTGCTTCCAGCACAATTATTGACAGAATGTTCTTGCATTTGACAGCAGCACCTCCAAAAGCAGGAAGCAATTAGTGTTTTCTGCTTTAATGGCCGCAGCGCAGTCTTTCGGTTCCGCACTATTGATTTCTATAGCTCTGCCTGAGACTTGCTGCTAAGCCACGAGCACGCTAGGCTGCCTGAAAGGAAAAGCTAAGCCCCCGGGAACTCGAGGGGCTATTTGCAGAAGCAGACGAGGCGTTTGGAGACTGGATTTTCCTGTGAAGTACTGGGTAAATTACAGAAATCCCTTCCGTATTATGTGTATGCAACAGGGGCCGAGAGTCCCTTCTGCCGCGGTGCCGGCTCCTGCACAACTAGGTCAAACGGCAGCAGGCTGTCCCACACTGTTTGCAGTAAAGATTACGGGAAAATAGGTAGGTGAAGAGAAACGATGAGGCAAGGCTCTGGTTGTCATGACAGGCTACAGGATCATTACACAAGGTGACGAACACCTGCAGCCAGAAAACCCCTCTGTGCTGCACTTTTTCGCACACCCAGGATAAGCCTGAGCGTCAGGCCCTTCCCAGGATTCATTTTATTTGCTCTGCAAAACACTGACGTGAAAAGAAGTCTTAAATGTTTATGAAAGAGCATCGACTTCTGATGTCACGCAATGACGTGATGGTGTTGCTCAGGCTGCTGTTAGTGCCCTGCTTGAAATCATTATTCCTTTTATTTATTTATTTATTTATTTATTTATTTATTTATTTTCAGGATGGCTGACCAAAATCAGGCCCTGAACTACTGAGCAGGTATGAAATTGTGCTCTCCAGCCAACCATCTACAACTAAAGAGCTCACATCAGTCAACACCTCCACTCGCTGTGCCCACTGTGCCTGGGAAACCGAGCTCAGCTCCTCTCAAATGTATTTTCAGACTAAAATTAAACATTGATAGGTCTCCAAACCTGTAATAGAGTTTCATCATCTCTAAGGATGCTCTGAGCAATAGATTTTGCTTTATGTTTTTTGCTTTAGCCAAAAAATGAGCCCAGCCCAGTCGGCCTTCCCTGGTGCGGCTTCATCCTGATGACATCCAGGAGAACAAGCGACTCCTTCCTGTCCGCTCCCAGAGCCTGCCAAACTGGCTCGGGAGCTATGGAGAAAGGGCCTCGGCTCCGTGTGCCCAGTGCCAAGCAGGCAGCCCGGAGGCTTCCGACTGGAAGCTGATCACTAGGTGCTGGTCAGTGACCATCGCTCATCCTTCACACACACATTTACACGTCTTTTGGAGTCCTAGGATGGATTTACGTAACTATACACAGGCAAAGAAGCCAGTGGACCACCCCTTGCATATCAATACCATGGCAGGTTTAGCAAAATCTTCCAGAGTTCTTAAAAATAATGAAGAAAACCAAACCCTACTGATATAAATTTCTTATTTTAACTCTTTCTACCTGACAGAGGAGAGCAATGAACAGGAAAGACAACCTGTCATAGGGGAAAGCACGGATGGAAGCAACAGAGAGCGTAGGAGTCTAGGGTGGAGCTGCAAAGAGGCAGGAAGGGTCCAGAGGTTGGGGGGCTGCAATAAGATGGGAAAGAGCTGAGGGAAAAAAAGAGCTAGAAAAGCATTTGCTTCAAAGGATGAACACAGCGGCAAGACCAAAAGATGCAGCACTTCAGAGTGGTGACAGACACACAGCTCTGGCATGAGGCCAGAAACCATGAACATTTTAGAGAAATCCTGGAACTGAAGAGTTTGCAGGGGTGATAGAGTAACAAAAAGGACCCTGGAAGAGGTTATTAGCACAGTCAGAGGTGGCAGAGACCACCCTGCTGTGCTGGGCACAGTAAGAATTTCTGCCACTCTTATATATAGTTGAACATGTCATATAAATGCAGGACATATTTTCATTATCTGGATGTATATGTATGATGTACTGTACGTCACTCAGTGCTATTCTGGGATATCTGTATGCCATGCGTGCTCCCGGAGATCACCACCTGCCAAATCATATTCCTGCAAGGAATCTCACCAACTACAGGCTGTGCAAGAGCACAGAGAGCAACGTGGCACTTTGAACCGACTGCATTAGGCAGGTTTAGGTCATAGCTGATAAATGAGAATATTTACAGAACTTCCTAACTCTCACAGGACAAGCTAAACCCAAGTGGACAACACTGTGGGCTCCAGCCTGTGCTTGGGGCAGCATTAGGACGCAGCATCCTACAGTTTCCCGCAATCCTTGCACCTCCGTGTGATTTATCCATCGGCTAATGCAACAGGACATCTCAGCCATCTTCACATAACCCTCCCCACGGAGATGCTCACGCGCTCTCAGCAGCTGTTTCTCCATATAGAGGTAGACACCACAGGTACCCTGTGAAGAGGGTACTGTCCTCTCTGCCTGCCTTACTCACTTTTGGCTCTGAGTGTTGATTTACCATCTTTCCATACTGAAATTGCCACCATTGGCTTTTTCTGAGCAATGCTTTTCAATAAACTTCACACACCTGGGCTAATAAATTCCACCATAACTTGGGTTCACCAGTCTATGCTGACATTCACTCCTGACTTTTCCCTATAACTCTAGGGTCGAACAGCCTCAGCTGGACTTTGAGCCCCACGACACCCAGCACCATGTGCACATTTTACAGTAAGGCACCTTCCTCAGCCTGCAGCAACGTGTGGCCAAGGGAGCAATAGGTGGGTTCAGGCCTTTCCTGGTTTGGGCACTTTAATTATTTATTGATCAGCCTGGAAAGTTATTTTTTCGATATCAAGAAGGGTGTGATTGCTCATTCTTAATTCATAACAATCAAATAATAACAGAAGTTAGGCTCTGATTTCAAGAATAAACCTAGTATGATTACTTGGGCTTTAGACTGGTACCTGTTGAACTAAGACCAGAAGCAGATAAATTCAACAGAAAATCGTTCGTTATAAAGAAATATGCAGAAGGAGAATAGCTTCTTGTTTAAACACAATTAAACACCTGCAAATTTATGCAAAACAGCTCATTTATACAAATTAACAATTCTGGCAGCTTCATCAGAACAAAACTGGGGCCTCTTCACTCTTTTTCCTTAAGGAGTGATAAAATAAAATAAAATAAAATAAAATAAAATAAAATAAAATAAAATAAAATAAAATAAAGATTCTCCTCCATCAGGACTGTACAGAATTGTACTGACGGCCGGCAGAAAAGGAAGATATTCATATTCATATCTGAAGTTTAACCCAACTTCCGGTGTTTCTTCATTTCTCTTCTCTACACACGTACCTAGACCTTCAGCAAGTTACAAGCAACAACAAGCCAGAGATACCTTGCGGCTCATTACTAATTTGTGAAAACTCCCTTTACACATTTCTCTACAAGTTCCTAGAGGAAATCAGAGCATTAGCGTTATGACTTACGTGCTGACACACTTAACCCTTTACTGCACAAACGCTGTAACTACACAGCAGTCTTTAGTCATCAAGCCATTTTCAAAGATTATTTATTACTTTTCCTCAGTGGTCAGAGCTTTCTGGAGCAACACTGCTCAGAAGAGTTTCAGCAAACAAAAAGATGGTTTGGCAGCAAGAAAAGCTACAGTTTAGGAAAGGAAAAAAATCTGAAAGGGCTCAGAAACAGCAATTTGTGTCTTGCTGGTTCTTTCTCCCAGTGAACAAAATGCCTTGAACTGGCATAAGCACTGCCAGAAATCAGTGGGATCAGGTCTAACCACAGATATTTCTATTTGGCCATGACTCATCTATTATTCTTCCCTGGGAAGACCTAAAGCTGGGTAGGACCTTTTGTCAATTCCTGACTTCCATGCTGCCATATATAGAGGGTTTTTTTGAGGGCAGAAGTTTACAGGAAAACTCTGTAAAGGAAAAATATATGTCAGAACATGAGAACTACAAAAACAGAACTTTTTTTTTTTTTTAAAAAAAGGCAAGATAAGAGAGCAAAATATTTTTGTCCTGAAATGATGTACTCCATTCCCTAAAAATTGTTTCAACTGTCTTTAACCTTAACATATAGATGTTAAATTTACTGGGAAATTGGGAAAATTTTAAATTCTTCGTGAGAAAGTGCCAGTAGCATCATGCAGCTGCATTTTGCTTCAATAAAAAGAGACAGTGTGTAGACACCTTCCCTGTGTCATATTTCAAAAAGGATTGCTTGGATTGCTTGAAAGTGAACACTTTTTTTTTTTAAAAAAAAAAAAAAGGAAAAAGAAAAGGTTGCCCTTAGACAGTTACCGTATAGCACAGCTACAATGTGCTGGCATAGACATAATATCACAGGTCACCGTGTTAGAACTTTACAATTAATTGCTATTGTGGGGTTATTTCTACTGCACAGATCTCTGGAGTCTCTAATCAAGATAATTTCTGCTGCAAGGTGCCTTTAATTTGAAAGAGGACACAATCATATTCATTCAAGATTGGACCTGATCCTGGATGGGGGGACAAAGATGACGGCTAAAGATACACAAGAAAAACAAGAAACAAGCACTTCCAATTAAAATTGTATGTTTTTACCAGCCAGACATTCGGGGAAGTTTCTGGAAAGCCGCTTTGCAATGTGTCACCTATTACACATTAGTAACACTCCTAGATGGGTACTGGGAAGTCCTGGGGCACGTCACTCAACGTGGTCCTCAACATGAAAAGCTCAAAAAGGCAAGATCCTACACGATAAGATAACCAGGAACAACAACAGCATATGAATCACCACTTGCACAGACTTGGACAAAGGACGTCACTGGGCTGATCTGTGGGATATTGTATTTCTGATACTGCCTTTTGTTTCTTTGGATTGTAACGCTTCTCTGTGAGAAAAGCAGCCCCACTGTGCCCAGAGCACCTTATCCCTTGATGCTGGGAATCAAGGCTAAACAGCAATCCAGTAAGATCCCAGTTGCCAGTGCCATCATGCTGAATCCCTCACCTGCACCTGGAGCGCACCTGGGGAGATGCCAGAGAAAAGCCTGACAGAAGGTTTATCCACAGGTTTATCTTATTACACCGAGAAGCACCCACACTCCCTTTGCACTTATATAAATGAAAATATAAAGACAGGGCTCACTAACTGATCAGGGAAAATGCAATCACAGAAATTACATTTCTATTCTTCTACCATGGGAAGAATAGAATCAGAATAACAACTCCCAATTTCCATGAATATTCGCTGTTTCCCATTTTTCTGTTGAGCAAGTGGGGAAATAGTGGAGAGCTTTTCCATCTCCTCCAGCTGTCGGGCTTGCGCTCAGATCTGCAACTCCTCTTTTAGACATGGTCCACATCAATACGCAGCTTGCGCCGAGTGTGAAATGGAAGGATGCTCCTGCTCTTCCGCAAGACACCCACCCCACCACATTCCTCCTGCCTTTCTCTTGTTCCTTCTCTCTAAAATATTTAGACAGGAAATTGCTCTGGGCTTCTTGGCCAAGAAGAAGGGGTAGGTAGAGAAGGAAGAAAAAAAATCAGCACATTAAGGTGACTAAGGCAAATCAGCTGCAAAATCCTAGCAAAGGCAAAGCACAGGTTTATTTGATGTAGCTCAATATGGTCAACACTGTCCCCAGAGCAAGACGAATCCATGCTTTGTCTCCATCAGGATCTGATATCAAGATGGCTAATAAGGCGGCTAATCAAGGTGGGCAAACAGTTGCAGACACACTCCCGAGCGAAAAGCAGGCAGGTGTGAGATGTGCACCTGCAGCGAGCGCTACGGGCCGGCAGCGTGGCAGCCCTGCGGCCAACACAAGACATGGGGGCCCGGCTCATCGACACCGCCACAGGTTATCAGCGGGGCATCCCTCATCACCGCGTCCGTCCCCGCTCAGACGCAGCTTTCTAGGCCAGAGCAGAGGCCTATGGTTATGATTACATCACTTGAGGTGGTTATCTCAACTCAGAAACCTGCATGTCCTTTGGCCGCAGGTTTTGGGGCTGTTTTCACCCTGATGGCCGTCACAGCGCGCCGCGGCAAAGGCGGCCGCGCGCCACTGCGCTAGCTACTCCTTTTCCTCCCTCTAACCTCCTCTTCTCAGCAAGATTTTCCTCACACGGAATTCTGCTCAGCCTTGTACAAGGCGGAGCTGTTCTCACCTTAGAAAGCTTCTGCTCTCAGAGGCGAGACTTCCCTCCCAAGAAGCGTAGGAGAGCCTCGGCGAGCGCCAAGTCCCCGGAGCGGGGCTGCGCTCGCCCCTTCCCAGGCTGTTCCGGGGCTCGGCGCGCTGCCACGCGGCAGCGGGAGCGCGCGCAACGCCTCGGCGCCCGGCACGCTGCTCCCGGCTCCGCCGCTGCCAGATGGCTCCCCGGCCATCACGCAGCCTCCCAGCCGCACGCCGGTGGGCGACTTGTCTCCCAAACAACACGCTGAGCCGGAGCCTGCGATTACACAGCCCCCGTCGTGCTTGAGTGATGGAGACAGCAGCAAACGCTGCAGCGCAGCGCGGGCGCAGGAGGCGGCTGCTCCCGCCATGGCCGAGGGTGCCTCCGCACACCCGCCTGATGGGGAAGGACGTGGCTCTGCTCTGCCCGGCGGTGCTGGTCTCCTCTTGCCCTGGTGTGGGGAGGACACTCGGCGCCTCCTCCTCCTCCTCACGTGGGTGGCCGCTGCACGGAGAAGGTTCTGGAAGGAGCTGCTTCCCCCACAGAAGGACACGAGGAGCTGACAGGCGCCCAGCAGAAATTTAGCAATCCCGGCAGGTGATTGCTTAGGTCTCTTTGTATATATGTTTGGAAATAATAATAAATAAATAAAGGAAAATGTGACACTGACGGACGTGTCAGCTGTTTCTCTTGGACCACCAGGGCTGCTGCCCTTGCCGTCACTCATGGACCCTGTGCCTGCTGCAGGGTGCAGTGCCCAAATCGGGACCAAAATCACCACCTTGGCAGGCAAAAAGAAACCTGGCCAAGGTTTCATGGTGGTGGCGATTTGGGGGAAGGAACATGGAGCCACCAAATGGCGATTTTCACCTCAAAAATGGCTGTGAACGAATGATTGTTGGGTCCCTCCAGAAGTGTCTCTGCGGTACAGTGCACGCCGCGTGAGAGCAATTTAAAAATAATTATGAGCAAAACAAAAGGAGGAAAAGGTGCGAAATACGGGCCCTTCCCTCCGGCCGCCGCAGGAGCCCAGCCAAGACCCACTCACTGACACCACGTGCAGCAAACGCAGAGCCCGGAGGAATCGCACCGCTTCCTTCGCGCCTTTGCACACAGATTTAGATCCGCTCGTTCCCACTCACAAACTGTTTGTGTTTTAAGAGACTAAATGCCACACTGGAATAGCTATTTTGAAGGGGGAAAAAAAAAAAAAAACGCCTCTTTGCTTTTTTGCAACAAACGCAAGAACCTGCATTAACCCAGCATATGAAGCACTGCTGGACTTTCATCATTTCTGAAGATGAGTTTCTGCTATATTGTTACCTAATGGGCACACCAAAGAAGATATATTTAGCAACCTGTGTGAGCATTAGCGATTGATATCTATTTCACAATTTTATTTCACAGGAACAAAAATGGTGGCAATACGGGCAGTGTGTGCGTATTCCCATGACATTTCTTTTCCTGATGACTTGATAACTTGCTTTAAATCCATTTCCTGAGAAGAATAACTCTCAAAAAAAAAAAAAAAAAAAGTAGTAAGTTTGATTCATAACAGATAGAAGACTAAATATGTGCTAAAAACTGCACAAGTCTGCCTGTCTCCTTAAGGAAAATATCACGGCACTACTTGAAGGGAACAGATGCACTGTAAAATACAAGATCTTCCCTTTAATGCAGGTACACTTGAAGCCTAAAAAGCACTTCATAAATTACATTTGGTAACAATGTCAAGTTGACACAAGCCTTTTCATTCTGCTATTATTAAGAGAACCAGTAAGAACCTCTAGTTGAAGCACGTGATTTTCAGGTTGCTTCAGGAAGGAATAATTTCACAAGATTACCTACTGCTTGCTATTTTATATGTGTTTAAGTAAGCAGCGTAAAGAATTCACTGTTCTGATCCAAGCAAACCCCTCCTTCGCTCCGCGGAGCTTCCTGCTTCCCTTGTCGGGGCCACAGTGATGTTTGTGGTAGGACCTCGAGCTTCTCGAAACGGAGAACCCCACAGCTCCACAGCCGTCACTCGGCCGAGTCTCCTCCAGAAACAGCAGAGCCGCAACACTAATTTGTAAGGATCCTGAAAATGAGGAACTTAAGTATCTGGACAAAAAATCAAATGTGCAAAGGGCTATTTAAGTTAGACCCTTTGACCTCCTGCAAGTAGAAAAGCTAATTCCTGGCAAAAATTTAAACAGCTATGCCTCTCTTGACAAACTTCAATTAATGCTAGTACCTAGCTATTGATGAATCCTGTCCAAATTCTAAAAGGCTGAACTAAAGTCCATGGGGATTCCCATATATTTTGCCTCAGGTCTTTTCATTTTTTTTTCCATAAAGTTTTTTTTTCCCCTCAAATCAAATCCGATAAATTTTGACCCGTGCTGCCATGCAGCCAGGAGTCTTTGACGTAGGTTTGGAGCTGCTTCAGCTCAGGACTTGCTTTCCTAGCTGGAGGCAGAGCTCAGGAGCAGCCCTACCTCCTGCTCAGGCCTTGGGCGATGAGCGATGAGGATGTGACAGTTGTGGGAAGCCACACGAGTGCCCGTGGTTCACTCCCCGTGACACCCCTGAAGGACAGGAATGCTTCCCCACCACAAGCAATTGATTTTAAAGGCTTTGTGGTGTCCTAAAACGAGAGGACCGCAGTGAGTGTCCCTTTTAATCACACAGGCAAGTGTGGAAAGGGTCAGAAAACTGTACAGGTTGAGCCATCTGTGCCCATACCTTCTCTGTACAGGTGCTCAGACACCTGTGCCCATCCCCTGGGACAACACTGCAGCCAGGACATGCTCCAAACCACGCAGGGCACCCGTCCCACCTTGGGCAGCTCTGAACATCTCGCAGGTAACGCTGACCCTTAGCAGAAGGGACTTTACAGATATTCAGACCAGATATGCTGAAGACTGAGCACAAACTGGAGTGCGTTAACCATGTGCCCGAGACAGAGAAGTCTGTCTGAGTACCTGCAATGGGAGCTGCTTAACTTGTGGCAAATTTGGGTAGGATTTGGCCACAAGAGCATACTCACAAGGGTAACCTTCCTGTAAACATCGTGAAACCGGACTGTCGGAGGGCAGAAATCAAGTTCCCTGATTACCTGAGAATGAACAGCATGAGCTCATGCTATCAAATACCAGAAACAGCATGGGAAGTAAAACATCGATTCCTGAGCAATTAGAGAAGCTTAAACCGAGCGTACACCCCCCAAAAGGGCAAAAGCAAACAGCTAGGAAACATAATGCCATATGAACACAGCGTTCATTATTTCCCGTGGTCATGGAAGCACTAGCATTGCTGTTGTGCCCCTTTTTTGTTTTGTTCTTCAAAACTAATGTCAACTTAACAGGACGTCACCCACCCAATTAAACTATTTCAGGAAAAGGAAAAATAGTCTCCCAAAAATATCCACATAATCGTAATGACTTCAGAGGCATTGCACGGACTTACTTAAGGACAGGATTTGGAGACCATGTAGACCTGAACGTATAATACATATTGCCCTTACTGCGTTAGGAGGCCATTTCAATCCCGATCAAACAGATGAAACACTCCCAAAGTCAACAAAACTGCACTAGCTTGAATAAGGAACTAGGCTCCCATACCGAGAAAGCATCCTGGCAAATAAAGAAAAACAAGACCAGGCGGAAGAGGCTTTCACTCCAAGAAATCAAGTCTGCAGCACAGCAGAATGGGTTACGTGAGTGTGTGTTGGGAAATTCTCAGGTTTTCCCCATGTCCTGAAACAGCAGCTGCTAAAAGACACGCGGCAGAGATGCCCGTTTCCTCAGCTCTGAAGACACACCAGATGCATACAATTCCCTGAACAAGAACACTCAAGTTCACAGCAAAATGCAGACCTATTATCTCCGAATTTCCAGGTCCAGAACCCTCCCAGACCCCCTTCTAATTTCAGCACAGGATAAGGCTGCTCAGCTTTCCTGAATACAAACTCACAGATTTCAAAGCGTGAAAAATTCCTACGCCATTCCGAGTACGGACTGTAAGTCTGATAAACATCTTCCATTAGCAAAGTTCGCTTCCCAGCCTTGACAACCACAGGCAGAGCCCAGCCAGTAAATAAAGTGTGGTATGTTTTAGCAACATCCCTTTTCTTTCCAAAACTATTACAAAATCAGCTGCCCTCTTTCTCTGTCCTCTCCCCTGCAGACAAAAATCAGTGCTCTGGCAGCGTTACTGAATCAGCTGCTCCATCTTAGCTTGACAAACACACTGAGACCGAAACATTTGGCAAACAGCGAACAACTTCAAATCTTTCTTTACTAACCTTCTGCCCCCGTGGAAGTGGCTGCCTCATGGTGCTTTTAAAATAAGAAATCTATCCTCCTATGAAGTCACTGTCCAGAACTCTGCTACTAGGAGGAAAACAACCACAGAAGCAATCTGCACAGACAGGAAAAGCCGTGTCTTGCTCAGTGCTTCGGTTCAAGTATTCAGGCTGCCTCCCTAAAGACAAAATGAAGTATGACCCAACCCACAGGGGCATCCAGCCTATGAGCACTGCTAATTAAGGAAAAACCCCTCCCCGTATGTTAAGCAGAATACAGGGATATTGGCAGGAAGGGTGGAAGGAAAGGACTCGGCAAACTAACGATTTCTGCCACATTTCAATAGTGGGCACTTGGTATTAGAGCAAAATCAAGAAATTAACAATTAACAGTGTGGACAAAATCTGCTCTTTTATTTCAACTTCGCACCACTGCAAATACAGGGACTCAGACGGATTAGTCCCACACTCCTAAAACCCACAGCAGCTCTCAGAGAGCAATTTCTCCCCTTTTGTACTCTTCTCATAGAAGCCCAATTACTGGGAAAAGTCAGTGTTCCCCTACCACAGCCACGAAACAATTACATTTGCTTAGGGAAACAAATGAAAACTCAGTGCAAATTAACAGTGAATTAAATATACATGCAATGTTATTTTTAGCAAAAGACAGCCTAATAATTATGGTCACATATTGTTTGTATCGGGGTAGTACTCATCTGCAAATACTGCATTTTTTAATGTTACTTCCAATACTCTGTCTCAGAGATCTTTTTAATATGCAAAGAAGCAGATTTCTTACCAAGAGAGAGAATTTTTGTGCACTGAACTGACAAGCAAAGAAGCAAAAAAATCCTCCATGCATTAAGCAGCTAAAACACAGTCTGCATGTTGGCACACGGGTAAAGTGCCTGATCCGGTCTACCGCGCTCCCGCTCCCATCACTGCAGCTGTACGGGCACGTTGTGCTGTTTTCTCCCAGGGAGTTCAGTGTTCACACTTCTGCCTCCGTGGCAAGATTTCAATATAGTTGTTATGGTATTTTTCTTCCCTAAAGGAAAACTTTTTTTTTTTTTTTTTTAATGTAGCAAGGAGCTGAACTGTGGTCCTCAAACATATGTGGGATAAATAATCCAACCGTGTTGACTAGAGACTAGACGGACTCTACCTCTGTTTTGGCAACGCAGCATTAAAGCATCTCCATGTTTTGTACCAAAACATCAGTCTGGGCCACCAGTGTGTGCTCCATGGGTCAGCACTCAGCTCATTTCAAGTGGGTTTACTTGGACTGAGTTTATCAATGGCTTGCTAAAATCCTTATGTGCTTCCCAGTAATAAATATGTGTCTCACATTCAGAAATCTCAGTTGGGTTCCCAGTGGATTTCCAGCATGTCTCCTCTCAATTCACAGTATTTACCTCCAACATTTCCATACTCAGCATCTATGGAGAGCTATGAGTCAAGATGGGTCATCAGTGATCTCTATATTAAGCTAGGAGAAAAAAAAAAGAAAAAAAAAAAAAAAAAGCAGTACAGACATTGCTAATACTTTGCATTGAAAAAGAGAACAAAGCAATAGAGAAAAGCAGCGAGGAAGACTCTGCAGCAGAGAATAGGCTATATGTAAAGTCACCCTGTACTGCTACATCCCCTCTTCCACCCCAGAGCATCAGCAAAGCCATACTTAAAGAAAGACACATTCTCCTACACTGCAAAGCTCTGGGCACGGGGTCAAGGGATCTCACGTCCCACCCTGCCTAGCCTTTATTTTGGTGTTTTTAAGGTATACGAACGACTAGCTGAATTCTAGCAAATCTTTGCAAATGCATAAACCATAGTTCAGTTAATGCATATTTAATTTCTCTCCTATTACGTGAGGTTTATTTTGGCAGCCACAAACCAGCAGCAGCAGCAGCAAACAAACACTTTCAGTAAGTATTTTGGCATCTATGCATCACACTTCCCTTCTACGAAGCATATTCTCCACCCATAATTATGCTGTTCTTACAGACGCTAGAAGCCGGGTATCCACAACCCATCAGGAATTTGTTACCTTTTCATAACCTTCCCGGCCTCAGATGCAATTCATCAAGTGGATACCTGGCACGTGCATTTAAAATATCTTGAGATCTGAAAAGAGAGTGTTGCCTAGTGACAGCAGAACCAGCAAGGTCAGGATTGTTCGTTCTCTGTTCTGACTTTTGATCTCAGAAACCGTCTCCCACCTTTCTGGACCCTCTATCTTTTGCATGGGGTAGTGCAAAATTTACTTATTTAACCTGAGATCCTGGCTCAAGGAATGCACTGCACGGCAGTCCTGCTTGGTCAGTGGTGCTGTATAATGTAAAACCAAGATAGGAACATCAGGAATTTGGGCTGCATTTTTTTCCTCATTTTCTTCTTCTTGGAATTTTTCAGTCTCATGTTTAATGAGGTGGCCAAAAGTGAGGATATACAGGTATCTAGACATATGTGGCAGTACAGCTCTTAAAAAGCCAGCTCAGAGCTTGTACGACTGCACAATAAACCCAGTTATCCATCTGAGAGTGAAAATACAAATGATTTTAATAAGGGATCTCTTACGTAAAGGTGCTCGCCACTTGGCATCACAAACAACTGTGCGACAGGAGAGGGGCCGACGTGAGCAGCCGAGGGGCAGCCAAGGGCTGCCTGAACCAGAGCCAGCACTGGGAGGAAGTGCAACCCGAACTACGGCCGCGGCGAGCAAGAGCATGCAAGAGTGAGCCGAGGACTTCGGGCCTCCCAGCCCATTTTTTGCGCTTGAAAGAGCCATCTACCCTTCCACTCTCGGGCAAAACCAGTATTGCCCACGGATCCGAGACCAAGAAGGAATGCCGTTCAGACCAGGCAGTGTCATCTCCTGCAGAGTTACCTACTGTCTGCTCCGATGGAACCCTGGTTTAACCTCTGGGAACCCAAATGAGGGGGACTTAGCCCTGGCTCTGTTGATTTATTGGAAGCTTTTCCAACTCAGCCTCCACCTATGAAAGAGTAGCTTCCTCATAGGGATGGTATGATGCTGATCAACAGATGCTTAAGAAGAGTACCTGAGATTTTATTTAAATGACATTTCCACATTAGCACAGAATATTTGCTATCATCTGCCTTAGGGACCTGTTTACAAACTTGCATCGAGAAGTTATCACGTGTACCAGGATGCAGGGTCTTGCACTGTTATAATTGCGTCTCTGGAGAGAAGCAAGTGAGGGAGGATTTTGCATAGCACTATCACTAGACAAAGAGAACAAAAGCAGAAAAAAACCAAATTATCAAAAATACCAATACCAAAAAATACAAAAAAAAAAAAAAAAACAAATTCATGAGTGACCTCAGTGGAGCCAAGACTGGGATCAGTCTGACTCAGGCACCATAGATGTGACGATAGATTGAAACTGTTTACAGCAACAGACCCATCCTTGTTTATGTGAAGTATCGAAGATGGCAAAAAACACCATGGTGGCTTGGATTGAACATGTTTCTGCTTGTCGTTCACTCTTAAGAACAACCTAAAAGACCTTTTTCCTGCTTATATTTCACCTGTAGATGCTCATTGATACTGAGGGAGAGACACCGGGTGTCCCTGAAAAGCCACTGAGATTGGCAGAGTCCACCTGTAAACATGGGGGACTCCTGGTTTATCCTTGTTTTGGCGAGGCCGGGAGGCCAGGAAAAGGCTGGGCTGGGGAATGAGGTCTTGGCAGCCAGCTCACGGGTTAATGACTCTCCTAACGCACACGACTTCTCCGGAGCCTCAGCCTTGACTGAAGAGCCATTCAGCGAACGGCCTCACTCCTGCGTTTAAAATCCAGCCAAACTGCTCAAGCTTCCTGATCGGCGAGAGCAGCGCTTTGCTCGTGCTCTGCAGACACTGGTGTACACGGCTTGATTTTGAGGTGCAAACAGCGAAAGGAGGAAGAAGGCAGCTGTACGTCATAGGGAAAACAGAAAGTGCAATTCCACTCCTCGCGTCTGGGGTGCTTTTGCAGAAGGAGCCTGCAGAGCACCAGGGGAGGCAGGAACGGGCTGCAGTGGTGACACAAGGGCCGTCACCAACAGCATGCGGCACAGGGACAACCTCCGGGGCAGCCCGCGGCGCCTCCACCTCCTGCAGCCCTCCCAGGCTCTCTTACCCGTACTGCCCATAGGGAGGTCCAGCGCTGCCTGCAGGCGGGGCTACATCAACCCCTTCTTTGCTAGGTTACCAAACGATCATTTAGATGTATTTTTCTGTGGCTGTTTCAAAACATGGCAAAGAGAAAGTGTCTGAACCCATGTTGAGGAGTTGTGCAGAGGAAAAGCCCAAACCACCACAGCATCCAAGGAGCACGGGATGAGATCCCTGGAAAAACGTGGTGCCCCCATAGCAGGCGCGGAGGCGGCTGAAGGCTGTCGCTGCCAAGGCTGGAGCAGCCCATCCTAAGCAGGGGCAATAAATTGGCATCGAGCCATCCTAAAACACTAGAGCTGTTTTTTATTGGTTTCCTCCATAAGGATGATATTGCAAGAGGAAAAAAAAAAAAGAAAGAAAAAAAGCAGATTTTAAACCAATTTCCCCACCTTTCAAGAAGAAAAACAATTCCCTTCCTAGCTTCAGAGGAAGGGGTGGGGAGGAAGGTTTGGGCAAAAACTCCTAAACACGAGAGCCTGATTTGGCCACGGTGCCCTACGGGATCTGTAGTCATATCCTCTCCGCTCCGATTTGCCCGTTCTGGCAGCGCTGGGCAGCACAGCGAGGCTCTCCGTGGCCCAGCCTGAAAGATGCAGCCCAGGCACGGGGCTCCTCCGGGACAGCAAGGGGAAAACGAGATCCCCGGCCTGCAATTCCTGTGACACAGCCTGGTGGCCTTCCAGAATGCAAACAACACCGGTTTGGGCCAGAAGGTTGTTTGCTTGTTTTTTTTTTTCCCCATCCACTCCTCTCACAGAATTCCCATGGAAACAAAAACAAAGCTCTCATTTTTTTTTTAGCAGGGGGGAAGGAAGGGGAAGTGGATTTAAATTGAAAAAGAAAAAGGAAGGAAGACAGTATTAGATGGTGCTTCTAGCTTAGTCTTTCCTGCAGCTGCACATCTCCACGCTGTGTCACCCCCCAAGAGCCTGAAGGCACAGGAAGTGCTGTCATTGCTGCGGGCTTATTCCTGGGGCATCCTTGTATCACTAGCTCGCTTTTAGGGCAGGCAAGGAATAATCCTGGCAGTTTCCTGCCTTGCACATCCCTCTCAAATCCCTGGATGCCACCGTGTGGCTGCTGCCCTACACCTGCATGCAGGCCCGTGGACACAGCGGGATAGCACCGGCCCTGCACTACAGCAGCAAAGAAAACAGGACGGGGAGAGAGAAACAGGAGCTTTTTTTTTTTTTTTTCTAGCAATTCACAAAACTTGAAGCAATGACAGGCACCTCCAGCTAGGTGCAGCACAGTACCCAGAGACTATTTACACTATCTCCATGTGGTATTAAGCTAAGAAGCACACATTGCTTTTCTGTTTAAAGGCAGACAGCAAAATGAATATGAAGTTTGAATAAGATTAACAGGCCCATCTGAAAACCATTTACGCCGACCTCTCCACGGCAGGATCTGGGCATCCGGCACCATTGCAGAACAGCCGGGAAGAGCGGCCTCTTCCCACCCCCCAGCACCCTGAGCTCTCCTTGCCAGGAGGAGATGGAGCAAAATAGGACCCGGAGCGGTGACAACACGAGGGGACGGCATTTGGCATTTGGCCGCTTTCTCCCTTGTCCACAGCATCGTTTTTACCCGTGTTCTTAGATGTAGTTCATTGAAGAGGTAAATTGCGCATTTTATCATCAGCCCATAACCGCTTCTCAGCTCCGGGTGTCGTTACGGTAACGAGAAAGGGCCCAACTAAATATTTGTAAGTGCGTAATGAGCACTCGAGTTAAGAGTTAAGTAATGAGTGTTTCTTTAACGATGAATCCGAGCGAGATATGCTCCACCCTTCGGGTTAACAGACAAAGGCTTATATAAGCAGGGAGTTACATAAAATCCTAAAAGAGGGAGCTGGAGAACTCCCCCACCTTTGGATCTGTACTCGACTGCAGCGCCGGTGCCACGCGGAGACTTCCCAAACTGCAAGTGTTATCATTGCACTTGAGTTGCCCCAGCAGCTCCAATGTTCATTAATTTGTCCCAGTCAGGTTCTGAGGTCACAGGAACTCTCATCATCTACAACATCACGCAGCAAGAAATCACACAGCTTAACATACCTCTGAGGAGAAGGAGGGAGGTGGGCTTTGTAAGACCAACCACCAGAGTCGAGAAAAAAGGCTGCCAAGTGTTACAGCTTCTTCACAGCTTGTGTGCCAGAAAACTTGTCTAGTGGCTTCTAACAAATCACCTGCCTTGGGGGCAGGAGGAGGGGGAAACCTCTTTCTCCTCAGACACTTTGCACCCCACTTTTGAAATGTGCTATTTCAAAAAGCAGGCAACACAGCGCATAGCAAAAGCTACTTCCTAGACCTGAGGTCAGAAAAGGTCCCAAAGAGGAAGATCTCAGGTCCTTTTCACAACCCAGACACCCAATCCTGCTTTTAAAGCAGATGCTAATTTTGGGAGAAGTCAGGGCTGCTTATCTGCTTGGGGAAAAAGGAGAAGAGAAAGACACGCAGACCAGAGATCACTGGCCAGGCAGTGCATGTCATATCAGGAGTTACCCTGGTGACTGCAAGGGTGCTATTCATTGCAGCCATCGGTGCCAAGGCGGTTAGGTGATTGTGTGCGATCCGCTTCACCTTGGAGATTTGCCTACCCTTTGCTCTAAATAGAAGGGATCTGACCATAAAGGGGGAATTTTGAGACAACCGCCCTGCTCCTACAGCCCCCGGGCTGCATCCTACACAGAGAGAGATGGTTTGTTTTAAGGGAGGGATGAACAGAAGGCAGGCGAGGAGGCAGGGAAAGAAAAACAACAAAAAACAAACAGAGAATGGAAATGCAAGCTGTCTAGCCCATGAAAAAGTAGAATAGCCTGGCTTTGGCCTCTATCATGCTATTTATCCTCCTTCAGAATTAAATCCAGATGACATAGATAAGACGGTGGTGACCCCTAGTGCCCTCTTCAGCTGCAGCTTCCACTGTATTTCCCCATATTGATACGTGAGCATGAAGAGAGGCAAGCAGCAGCACCTTTCCGCCGTGCTCTTCCTGCACAAAGCCTCCTCCCTCTCCCTCCCAGAACCAGGATCTCATTTCCTTGCTCTATTCAAGCCCTCTCGCTGCAGGGCATTGCCTGTGCATCCCTTTGTCACTGCGCCTGAGAACCAAACGAAACGAGTTTACTCATGTAACAAACTGCTATATTCCTTTGACTCCTTATCACAGCACATTTACATTTATTATGCTTTGAGCAAAGAAAGAAGAGCCCGTTTTGCCAGCCCTGAGTTTGTCAACAGCCAAGAACAGCCATTCAGGCTCCCAAGAGAAGAGCTTTGCCTTGTATAAACTCCTCGTGTGCGTTTTCCAGCCGCGAGGCACTGAAAGGGAAGAGTCTGTCCTGTGGCCAGCACCTTTTTGGTTTGGCAATGTCAGTAATTTGCTCCTGTGAGGCAGCCTGCACCGTGACTCCCCTGCTCACTGCGCCTCAGCACACGGTGGGCTGCCAAGGCCGTTCCCTACTGTCACCTTGCGGGAAAAACACCTGCTTATACATATATATACACATGTACATATACGCACACATATCTCTGTATCTAACAGCAGATTGCGAATGTCTCCCAGGCAAGGAAACTGCCACCGACTCGGTGTGCAGCCCCGAGCATCCCTGTGCTGCCAGCGCTCGCACCAAGGCCACGAGGGCAGCAGGTGCCCCCGCAGCTCTGCAGCCCATCCCATCCTCCCGATGCCTCTTCCCGCTTGCACTCGTCTTCCCGCCCCTCGCAGGAGCGCGCGAGCTCCTCCCGGACACCCTGCTCAGCACATCCCGCCGCCAGCACGGAGCTTCTCCGGCACAGCCCAGATCCCCAGGCAGCCCTTGCCGTCTGGAGCACCGGGCCTGCCTTGCCAGCCCTTCTCAAGCCCAACGCAGCCCCTCGGGCCGCGCTGACGCTCCCCAGCGCCGCGCGAGGCCACGACGCAGCCGCCAGGCCGCTCGCCCAGCCCCAGCAGCGACCTGGCTTCCTTCCCGCCCGGCCTTGCCGCCCTGTCCCCGCTCTCGCACTCACGGCTGCGGCGCCGGGCGCGCGGGGACGGAGCCCTCCGCCGCCCGCACGGCCCCTGCTTCCTCTTCCTCGGGCCGCCGCTTCTGTTTCTTCACCGCGAGCAGCCTCTACGCTCGCCCTTCCGCCTCCAGCGCTCTCGAGGCTTCTTGCTCTCCTAGGGCTCCCCCGGGCGCTTCTCCGAGGACCCAACTCCCGCCCCGGCTGCGGCGGCAGCCCCATCGCTTCCTGCGGCTCCCTTCGCCGCCCGCCCCTCCGCGAAGCCCCAAAGTGCCTCCTCGCCGCAGCCGGCGCTCGCCCATCAGCTCCCAGCACGCCGAGGACCGACGGCGAGGCTGCGCCGGTGCCCCACAGGGTGCCCGCCACCCTGCCACGACTTCTCGCCCTCGCTCCCGGGCGGACTGCAGCTAAAAACGCTGCAGCTCTTGGGTGGGCTTTTGCTTTTTTTTCCCCTAGTTTTCATACAAGTTTGTTATCTGTGCTGGACATATTTTTGTTCTGCTTGTGTGCCCACTCTGTGAATCACTTGTCACACGTTCTGTATCTCCAACCTCACGTGTTCGCTTGCTTAAACTAAAGACAGTGTGCTTTTAAGTTGAAATTCCGGCCTGTTTTTTTTTTCCCCTAATGTCTTATTTGTAAAGCAGGTTTTGAATGGGAGACAGGAGCATGCCATTCATTGGGTAGGTATGAACAGGCTGCACTTAGCTTACATCTCCTCCTCCGAGCCGCTCTTTGCTTCTTTGACAGTGATGCGTACTATTTCTTTAGACTTTCTCCTGCCTATTAGCTTTAGGAAAGCCCATCTTCTTTTATTTGGTGTTCTCCCTGTATAAAGCCCTCTAAAATATCCTTCTATAGCACACACACCTTTTCTTTGTACAGCTGCACTTATTTTTGAAAAACTGGTGCATTTTTCTCTGTGTTCTCCTATGTTCCCATTTTGCTTAGTGCTTGTTGCATCCTTTCCAGATATGACCTGAAGCTGGGTAAAAACTCCTTTTGGGGCTGGCCTGTGCCCATAGCTATTGGCAGGAGTCAGTGTTCAGTGTCTCTGAATATCTTCATTTGAACTCTGGCATCTTTCACTCCCACTATTAAAATGCTACAAATTCACCCATCACTTTAATTTTTGGTTATCACATGAATCTTCTTGGCATACTTTTGCAATATGCTACTTTGCTGCTTCCTTGGCTCACTGTTTACATTGCTTGAGTTACTGTTATTCTTGTGACCTGAGAATGTTTTCTTGGACATCACTTCAATCCTTTCCGGATGTGATTATGACAGGACCTGAATTTGAAATCAAGCAAAATTGGATTTGCAATAAATCCATCAGTGAAACAACTTGTCAGGAGATAGAGTGGAATCCTCATAATTAAAAAAAAAATACCTTTATTGGGTAGTTTTAGACTGTTTTTTTTTCCTTCCAAAAGCTGACCTTGTTCAAGGAGAATATAAATCCTGCAGCTTCTCATGCACAGCATGTTGGACCAGATGATCATAACAGTTTATTCAGGCCTTCATGCTTAAAGGCCTACAAATATCCAGACAAACTGCAACCACATCTGCTGGAGAGGCACTCAGACAAGCCTGCTGCCTGCAGACAAAATAGTTGTTGTTTCTGACTTTAAATGCTACAAAATCACACACGGCGCTCCTGAGACACATGCTTCTTCCCACAGCGACTGCTAATGGAGCTGCTTTAACTTTGTTTTCCTTTTTCTCTCCCTGTTGTAATTTCCCAAGTTTTCCTGCTAGAATCTAGCAGCTGCCCTAATATGTAAGAACACCTTCTGACCCTCCACCTTTTGGCTCAGAGATCCAGGACGTTGCCGTGATTCTTGTTCTGTCAGCGTTTCCTCAGCAGCGCCAGTTTCTGCTTGCACATAAAGCCCGAGGATGACTCGCTCAGAGGCCTTCGCTCGGTGCTCCGGAGAAGCGGAGAGGCAGCTCCCCGCTTTGCTCCTTTCCCAGCACACCTGGCAAGCGCTTCCCGCAGGCACCATCCCCAAACAGCGCAGAGCTTAATGGCAGGGACGATGCCATCCTGGTGGCAGCGTGGCCTGCCCAGTTTTTCCCCCGGCTTTGAGGAGCCCCTCTCTATGCCGGGAAAGCAGCTAGCAACCACATGCCACAAGCAAACAGAGACGTAGGCTTGGTTAACAGTCCCTCTGGACTAAGGAAACCTCAGGCCTGCGTTGCTGTCGCACTGGCTTTGTCCGTGACACCGCATGTGGAAGTTGTCACTTCTGCACGCACCCAACCTCAGCCCACTAGTCTTCACCCATCTCTCTTCATGTCAGTAGAGCAGCCAGGTAGAAAAACAGCACTTAGCAATTTGGCACTTAACAAAATTAAAATAACAGCCACTGTCCGAATGAGTTCAGCCACTAAAAACAGGCAGGTGGGGCCCGATCCAGACTTAGGTGCGTGCCCGCGGGCACCATGGCCCCAGCGCCCGCCTTGCTGTATTACTAAGACACCGCTGCGACGCAGAAATGTTGGTAATACCTGTAACATCCACAGCATGGCATGATGCATCGAGGCCGCTTGGCCCCCTGGTGCAGCTTTTTGGTCTCGCTGCAACAAAGACAGGTACGATACGAGGAGAAAAGAAGACTTTTAAGAGACATCTGGAAAACACTCCTTGATGACACACGAGAGTGACCACAACAGGAAAAAAGGTGGGGTTAGATGAACCACAAGAGGTTCAAGAGCAGTAGGAGCACTATGAGCTGAAAAGCCCCATAGATCTGACGAGGGGACAGAAGGACCTAGGCCATGGCCTGGGTTTAGTTCTGTTTCCCTTGACCAGAAAGTCTCCAGGAGAAGGAGCTGACGCACTGTGCGCACCCACACAGCGGAAACAGAAGGAGAAAAACAGAGGCAAAAGCAGATCCAATCCCCCCCAACAGAAGACACATTGGAAAGGTTTCATTTTTCTATCAGTTATACTGAAAATCTAAGAGGAACCCTAAAGCTAGTCTCAGTGAGCTATTTTACTCTTTGGCAAGCACTCATGCAAAAAGGCTACAAGAAGCTCTATGTATTGTCTTTCTAGAACTTGAAGCTAACACAGAACTTACACCCATCCCAGATCTCCCCTCTTCTGCTTCCAATTTGCTCATGCATCCCATTAAAAGTGATAGAAAAATTATGTATCATTTAGTGTCATAATCGTTTTGCACAGTCTAAGTAAAAAAGATG
Organism: Nothocercus julius; assembly: GCA_013398735.1. Taxonomy (NCBI): domain Eukaryota; kingdom Metazoa; phylum Chordata; class Aves; order Tinamiformes; family Tinamidae; genus Nothocercus; species Nothocercus julius. The sequence continues at coordinate 2,912,868 of VZSV01000106.1, read as the reverse complement.
TAAAAACAGTCTCTACCATAGGATGAAAAGTGAAAAACAAATGAAAGAAAAAGCTGAAGAAAAACAAAATCTTTTGTACAAAACCCTACAGAGTGCATGAAGTCATTGCATTTGGACTCACCAATACGTCAGCTTTACAGGCTCCAAAACAGCAGTTCCAGTGAGTGGTCCAGTCTTATCTTTCTTTAATTCTCTGTCTACATGTGGGAAGCCTGGGGGGCGCTCAGCAGAAAAGGCACCCAAGCCTACAACGCAAAATACCTCATCTTTACCTGGACGTCTTTTTCGAGGAAGTAACCGAGGACACGCGTTTATCTGAGGCTCGGCGGACTGAGCGGAATTTACCTTAGCGCACAGCAACGCCTATTTACCTGGCTGGTCAAGTCCTTTTTCAATAGAAGAAAATGTTAAAGGAAAAGCATCGCAAATTGGTGCATTTCACCAGTTTTTTTAACCTGCTCTGCTGGCGACGGGTGTCTATTGCAGATTCCTGAAATTATTTAAAAATACAAAGAGAAAAGTTAACAAGCAGAGCTCCACATGCTGCGTACAGTCTGAGTTGTCAGTCATTACTAACCCTTTAAATGAGAGTGGAAGCCAAGTGCTGAACTATTCTGTTTTACCCGCTGTAGCACTTACTGATGGAGGGCAAAACTCAACCAGAAATGGTTCTTCAGCATTTTAATTATAAATAACACATAGAGCAGCCTGAGATGCCCATCCCAGCAGGGACCGCTTGTCCAGCCGGTGGGAACTGGTGCCACAAGAGCAAAGCAGCTGATGCTGGTATTTTTTAGCTTTCCACAGTCGCTAATGTCAGTCATGCCAGATATCCAATTATCCCAGGCAAACTGGAGAAAGGTCACGGCTGTGCATCTCCTGGATTCCCCAAGCAACAGCTGAACAACATGAGTACAACATGTTTGATCAGAGCTGGCTCCACAGCTTCGGTCCTGACCTGTGGGGCTGGGATTTCCGGCACCGCAGCCCGCCCTGCTCCGGCAAGGCAGGCGGGCATTTGCTTTGCACCAGGACGTCATTGCTGGCATCCCTCCGGGCACATCTCTGGGCAGGGGGACAGCGCACACCCGTAGCCCGCAATAAGCACCGAAGAAGGGCTGCCCGAGCCACCTGCCTCCAAACCTCTCTTCTCCCAGTTAAAAAACATTTCCAGACTCGTTTTATGAGTCAAATTTACAGCTGGGTCTGATTCAGAGTTGCATGTGTGTTTAGCAACAGTTGACTTAACTGAGGGCTGCAGTGAGCAAACTGCCCATCCCAGGATCTGCGAAATACCCAAACATACTTCCCTCCGGACGCTGCAGTTCTGTCTGCTTCAGATGCAGGAACGCAGTTAGGCCAAAGAGGGAAAAGACGAGTGCCTGTAATGTCCTGTTTATGTGGAATTCCCCAGCTGGAGCTGTGTGTCCGACAGGGGCAGCCCGCGAGTCCCTCCGGCCGCCTCAGGCCAAAGTCAGCGGGTGCCTTCCCGTGGCAGAGCAACCCCCCGGCTCGCCTGTGCAGCTGCCAAACATTCCTGCATCTTTCCAGCTTAGCTGGGAAGCAAAAAACCTTCAGAAAAGCAGATAGAATAGGGGCCCCGACCAGTTACTGTCTCCATCTTTTTCAGCAGATTGGTGCTGCAGGTTATTGGCACTGCTGTACAAGTGAAAAAACGAGATGGCAAAGTGAGGGGCTGAGCTTGCCGACAGTAACTGTTGCTCCCGGATTTGGCTCAAAACGCGTAGCCCCGTGATGCACTTTTCTAGCCTGGTATGATTTGCTACTGCAAATTTGCCAAACATATTTAGACAGGGCTGCTTGGCTTCGTTGCCGTTGCTCCGGCTCTCACCCACCCGCGGCCGCGTGCCCACGTCGAGCGAAGCCCGCGAGGACGCGGCAGCTCCGGGCACGAACCTGCTGCTGCACAGCGCGGGGGGGACCGCAGGGAGGCTGCGCGGCTGCAGGAGGCTTTTCACAACAAGGCTCGACTCTGCACTGAAATGCGAGGTCTGGAAGGTCTGCGGCGTGCTGCATGAGCTTCAGCAAATCAAACGCGTTTCACAAAAACCCAAGCACCACGAGACTTCACTTCCAGCAGCAATTAGGAATGAGCATTATCTAACAGCTTTCTGCTGTAATTTGGCTTTGTTTTGCTTTTTCTCCCCGGTCAGAGACAGGGGAGCAGAGGTATGCAGGTACCTTTCCCAGATGTACTCTAGGTAAATGGGTAATTCCCATGAACTCTTTGGAACTGCTTGAGTTCAAGCTCTGGAAAGGTCTTCCCATCTTCATTCTGAATCATTCTTCTTTTCCATCCTCTAATTCCTGACACAGCATCTTTCTTCAGGCCTCGGTGGTTCAGGCTGGGCTTCTATTGCAAAATCCACATTGCTAAGTCCTCCTGCAATTTCATTTTGCAATGAAATGGGAGGGTGAGATTTCCCCCAGAGAGATCAAAGCAAAGCCCATCCAGAAGCATGGCATATCCCAGCATGGGAAAAAAGGGACAAGGGCTACATTTATTGTATTTAAGTTAGCATTAGTATTAGCACGTAAGTCAGTATTTATTTCTGTAAACTGTTATTCCCTGGCTTGCTTTGAATAGCCTCCAATGGGGAAAAGCACGGTATCCTGGAAATGCCAGAGGGATTTTGCTCTTTTTGCTGCAATCCCACCGCATTCCTGAAGCACTAAATCCCTGACGCTGTGGGTTACAGAACTCCTTTGGCTTGCCAGAAACCCACCCTAACCTTCCTGCTTTCCAAACGCAGATGACGCACTGTGCTGAGCTGATTTTCAGAAGGCTCCTAATGACTTTGAGTGCAGTTCTGCAGGCTCTGCATTCTGAAAACCAGACTAGACAAGGGTTCCATAAATGAAGCCCCTGGACTTCTGATTTGGCAAACCCATGGTGGCTTCGGGAGGTGGCAGCAAGTAGGAATTTTTTCAGGAGGTCCCGATGTTTGTGATTTTGCCGAGACAGCCCGCACACAGCAGCCGTCTGGAGAAGGGCTGGTTTTAATTAGGAGCACGAAGGCTTAGTAAGGGATCCACTGCCATGCTGAGGCACATTGCACGAAGCCTTACGGAGACTGTTGAGGGTAACGCAGCTACGTCCTTTTCCTTCAAATCTTCCCTTAGATTTTTCACTCGTTTGGAGCGAAGGAGCCAGTAACACAACTGGGATCTAGGTGCACAGTTCCAGCTAGCCTAACACATCCCTCTGATCGGTGGATGGAGAAGAGGTGAATTCCCAAAAGGTGCCTGGCAGGAATGTTGCAGGAACACCAGTGCACTTCCTACAGCCTCCCGCTGTCCCCAAAGCTCTTCACAGGCACTTGAATATTTAACACCAGGCACTACATCAGCTATAGACACAAATGGTGGTGAGCTTGGTGGTGGGGCTGATTTTTTTGTGTGTGTGTGTTTTTTTCTTTACTTTTACACGAGTGCAAGCAGTGGCTCCCAACAGTAACCCAGGCCTAGGGTGCTCCTTCCCCAGTTCGCACAGCGCTCGGAAGCGGCCAAGGAGACGGGGCTGCAACGCCGGCACCGCTGCCCTGTGCCTGCGCTCGCTCTTCCAACATGGAAACTCAGCCCGGCGCTTGAGCAACCTGCTCGACTTTGCCCTTTCCCTCCAGTTCCTCATTGCTGCACAGGAAGGAGGAAGCCTCACAAATACGGAGCCAGAGCCCGAGGGCTGCCTGACCCGTGTGGGGGAAGATGAGATGCCTCCTGGGAACTGTAGTTTCCAGAAAACATGGATTTGCAGCCTTGGCAGGAAAGCACGCCAGGAAAGCCGGCTGCCTAGCACGCTCTCCGTTGCTGTGGTGCAAGGGAAAATGTGGAAGTGAAAAGAGGAATTTTTTTTATAGGTAGCTCTGCTAAAAGACCTTGGAAATTAGCAGCCTGCAACAGAAAAAGGAGCTTAGGAGAATTAGACACCAAGGAAGAAACTCTTCTGACGAGGATAGGAAAGGGATGGTATTTCTTGGACTCAAAGGGAAAGTAGCCTGGGGATTAATTTAGAGGTAAAACACATGCTTGAGAAAAGAGTATTGGTTGGCCAGAGAACCAGACATAGCTAAGCCCTTATGGCTTAAGGGAAACGAAGGAACTCTGGCAGAGTTGAAGAAAGCAGAGGCAGAGTTTGGGCTTGAACCTTTCTCTCTGCTCAGCTCACCAGGGGCAACAGCTGCTCCGCGCGCAGCGTTGGCACGAAGATGAGGCTTCAAGGTAACCTCTGTTGCAGATCTGCAAAACAAACTGGAGACACTTCTCAAAGAACCACCTGTTGTTATAAACTAGGAATTACTGTCACAAATGCACGGCGGTCTGTGGTTTAGGTGAGTTCCCCAGGGTGTGCAGTGCTGGAAGGCTGGCAGGGAGGAAGTGCTTCGAAGAAACAGCGTAAAAACTGAACATAGCTCAAGATCCACGTTGATAAATCCAAAAGCTACCCAAAGCTTCAAATATTGTTTCTGGGGAAATAGGTTATATTCTTAGGCTGTAAAAGACTATGATGTTCTCCTTTGCAGGATATGTTTTTGAGCTGAGTTGAGCCTTGGAGCCGTAAAGAATGGCTGATGATCATTCATACTTTATTATTCGCACATGTTGGTAGCAAAAGCCTTGCACAAATCACTTAGATATTATTTTCAAACTTCACACACTTAATTAGCTTTGCTTTCAAGCAACACAGTACAAAAATATTTCTCCAGGTAATATATCTTTATCTAAATAAAAAAGTGGAAAAAAAATCTAAAGCAAAAAAAGCAAGCCTGAATTAAAAACAGTTTTTCCCTATTTTCTATGCAGATACTTTGGCAATTGATTCTGCTCCAAAAGAAACCATTTTTTTTGCTCAGCACTATCATCCATGTGCTTATAAATTAAAAAGCTGATAGGTGAATTCTTGAAAGATGAAGTTCAGTGCAAACGCCTGTAGCTTTCTCAGACTGACATAAGTTTAGGGGATAACAGCAATACTTGTTTTTTTTCAGGAATAAACTGTTATGGACATTGGGCCTCCTTCTCCATAGACGTCCAAACCTCTTGAATTTTTGGAGCAGGGAGTGTTTGCCATTATGGGAGACAACTCAATAAAACTGTGCGAAGATGGGGAGAAGGCAGCTAAGACACAGGACAACACCACGCAGCGCCTGATCAAACCCTCCCTTCTTTCTCCAGAAATCAGAGTTGGCCCCAAAGCGCTTGGGCCCAAACAACAGCTCCGGCCGGGGAGCGAGGGAAGGCAGGGAGGGAGCACAAGGGTTAAGCCGCTGTCGAAATCACAGTCGCCAGGCTCGCCATAGCCAACGACATTCCCAGATAACGCTCCAACACCGAGGCTGAGATAGCAAAGGACTGGACAGCCTGAACAGCCTATTCAAGGTCTGTGTTTGAGGCCAGGAAGCCGTCACTTTGTGCTTCTCTATAAAGATAATCTTTATATCTTTAATACAGCCTTTTGTTGGGTCTCCAGAACAACCTTGGCAAAGGAGTTACTTTTTGCTAATGGTACTCTCTGAATTCCAAGTTATGGACCTCATTTTCTGCCTTTAGGAAGCTCGCTGGCTTCAGTGGTTATATCCACATACAAACTGTGAGGTCAAAAGATTCAGTTACTGCACAAGGAATTCACACTGTCTTTTCCAAAAAGGAAAATGTTCCCTGTGTCTCGTGATCTCGTCCTGACCCGCAGTTTTTCTGGGGTCATGCATTTCCCAACAGTGTCATAGCTGCCCTCAGTGTGAGGCGAATTAAGCGATGCTGCCTAACTGATAACTTAGCATGTCTCGGGGGAAACACTAGTCCTTTTACTGTTCAGCAGAAGTAGCAGTGTATTTTTATTTTCTATTTGCAAAATGCCTCTGAGATGGACTGGGCCTTACTGGCCTCGCTCCTGAGCCTCACCGGCTCCCCGGGATGTGGGAAGACAAAAACTCTGTACAGTGAATCTCTCCTGCCCAGCACTGCTGGTGGATAGAAGAGGATGAAGAACCACCCCAGGATCAGGGAGCTTAAGCCAGCTCCTTTCCAAAACTGCCCTTCTCTCCCACATCCGGAAGAGATTAAGGAAACCTGGGTGCTAGAGTTGTGCTACAAACACCAGATAATCTGAGAGCTTCGCACAGCAGCCCCTCTACCCTGTGGCTCTGATGCAACAACCCTCAGACCCAACAGCACAAATACAACAAATAAGCATCCTGAATACACAGGCTACCTCTTTTCTTCCTGTCAGTTGGATTAAAGCCTGTATTTCAGAATACCACTTCATCTTGTTTCAGAGACTCCAAGCGATAACAAGTGCACCATCCTCGCTAGGATAACGCAGCTGTCAAGGGTGAACATCTTTATTCCTTGCTCTGACTTTCCAGCAATACAAGCACACACTTCTGTAGATATCTTGTCCCTATGCCTGTAAGCCCAGCTAATGCTTGTTGTCCCCTCCCTGGGATGCATTTGGGAAATATTTGTTAACCTATTGCCTGCACAGCTCATTCCACGAAATCCAAGCAGCTTTTTTTTTGGCAAAGCATCATTCCTCTTTTGCAGGACACCGTGTGGAAACTCAGGTCCATGCAGGGTCCCTATCCCAACTTGAGCTCCAGACTATCACTTTCCACCCAAGAAACAAATTAAAAACAATTTCCTGCCTGTGCCGAGGCCCCAGATAGGCCCTGCAGAGGCCAAGGAGCATTGGCTGCAGTTGCACTGGCCGAGAAAGGACTGCCCAGAAGGCTCCGACTCTGCCTTTTTTTGGAAAAGTTAGAAGAATTGCCCTGTCCCGCAGGCCCCAGCATGCAGCATATGAGATAATATAGGCTGGCCTTTTCCTTGCAGCTGTATTGTTTTAGTGCTTGGAAAATAGCAGTGAGCCATGAGTCATCTGTCACTAGATGGGGTTAAAGTAATTTCCGCTTTCAGTTGCCATGGGGAATCAACGTCCTGAGATTTGTCCTTTCTCCCACTCAAATATGTGGGAGTAGAAAGCCTGCAACCCAGCAGGGCTACGCAAGCTTTTTTACTTTATTTCCCCCCCCCCCATAAACAAACTTCCCTCCATGGCCTTGCAGCTGTCAGTCTGTTCCCGGAATCATCCGGTTAACAATGTCATTCCCCTTAGATTGCAAAAAAAATCCAGAAACAGAGTTTAAGTAAATATTTGACATAAATTTAGCAGTTGCTTCATCTTATCACTTGTAAGAGTCTCTGCTGCTTGTAAAGTTGGTATGCATACCCTCAAGGTGATTAGAAACTCGACATTTTAGAAATAAAATATCTTAAAAAAAGAAAAAGTAAATTAAAGTGAAAGTTCTGACATTCAGGACATCGCGATGAACAGAAACAGGAAAGAGGAAATTGCAGTAAATACTCTTTAAAAGCCACACTAATGTATAGCTTCTATGAGCAGCAGTATAGCAACATCTAGTGTTGATCATGGATATAGCTGAGGGTTATCTTAAGGCTTCATTAATAGCTGCTGATACAGCTGCAAGGAGCTGGAAAACTGCATTTTCCCTTCCAAATTATACTGTGAGCATATGGATTACTATATTACGCACAGAAGAACAGCTTAAGCTCATCTACTGAGAAACCAAGATGCATTTTGAATTCACCTCACTATCCCCCTATAGACACTTCCTTTCATTTAAAAGGCACCTTATGCTCCAAGTTAAAATGCTTAACCCCTTTGTAGATACACCTTATGGATTAGCATTCATTTAGTTTTATTTAACTAAATAAGTTTAACATTTGTTTAGCTTTTAATCTAGTTTATTTTTAATAGCTTTAGGTTATACCCATGCAGTTTTTTATTCACAGAAGCAGGCCCTTATCCCATTTTTTCTCAGTGCTGAGTATTTAAACAAAAATCTTTGCTCTCCTTAGCTTTCAGCCAATATTGCATGGATACTGCTTCTTTAGTAAAATAACATCATTTGGCTTTTTTTTTTGAAAACAAATTCACAGTCGGCTGCTTTCCAAATCCAGCTCCGTCTTGCAACACCCTGCGAACAGATTTTTGCCACATTTAAGTTTATTACATGATCTAATTAGCATGACTGTGTAGGTGCTTGGAATGCACTGGAGGGGAGGAAAAGTACATGAGTGTACAAAATGCTATTATACAATTTGTTATGGGGACACGCTTCTTGGAGACAGACCTGGACTGCTCCCCATGCACTTTTCAGCAGGATTTGAGACAAGAGAAGTTGGTCAAGGAGGCAGATATGACATTCAAGTCTATAGCAGAGGAACCCATTGAGAACAGGAAAGAGGGACTACATATTTTCCTAGGTTAAGAACATGGTTAAAATTCTACAAAAATCTCTGGTTTGCATGCACAATTGTGGCTTGTAGCTCCAGAAAAAAAATAAAGCAATCAGCAAAAAGACAGCATGTGCCTAAGAACTACATCCTTGTAAGCTTCATCAAGAGTGAAATACAAGTTTTTGCAAGAAAATGGGAGTTGTTAACCATGAGAAAGGCATTAGGGCGTCTACTGGAAACACACCGCCAAAACAGAGATCAGAGCCCTCTCTCCATGCCATTAAGCCATTCACACTGCCCTAACTGAATTAACTGGGAAGCTAAGCAACACCAAGCCATTACAACTCTTTCTTCCTTCTGCCTGCATGAAATTACATTTTGAAGCTACATGTGATCTTCGGGAGGCTTGAGGGGTTGGGCTCTGGGAGCATCTGGCATGCCTAGGTTTTCAGCCAGGCACATGAAGTCATCCTGCAAGCCACATTCCTGACTCAGGGACATGCAGTTTTCCACGTGTCACTTGACTGACTTGCACACACCAAGCACAGATTTTTTTTTTTTTTTTTTTTTTTCATTTGACAGAAGAGCATTGCACATTTAACACACTTGCCAGCCCTGCTGATTCTGCTCCACTTAGAAGATGGGCAATGTTTGATAAAGCAGCTCAATTTTATGTGAATAAACACACTGTGCAGCTTCCTATGCACCCAATCCCACCCATATGGGTGAATCGGGTGTTGTAGGATCTTCAGAGGCAGAAATCAGTCTTGAACTTGCCTCTCTGCCTTTCCCCCTGCCCTGGGAGATGTCAACACTGCTGCAGTCCTGGCAGGGGTGCAAAAACTAGGCTGGTGCCACACACCTGAAATAAGTTTCACCATTATCAGCATTGAGCACTTGTGTCTTAGGACTGCATATGACAAAGTATATATGTCTAGGTAGATGCTGCATATGATGAAGTATCCCTATATAGCCACCTTGGCTCTTGCAGAAGGAGCAATTCAGAAAACAGAGGATGGACTTTTGGCAGCTGAGAGCAAAGGAGAGCAACGTCCAAAAAAACAAAGCAAAACAAAACAAAAACCCCAACAACAAAAACCTACTCCTTGGAGTGCCAGAACCTTATTTACTCCCCTGTAAAACCCTGTTTCTGCAGGAATAGACAAAGATACCCATCCCAGGGCCCCCTTGCACCAGGTAAAGAGCTTCCCATAGCTCCAGTCTCTAAGGAGCTTCGGTTTATTATGAAGTGTCTTTGCTCAGGCTGCAAATCCAGGCTGAGGATCCAGCAGAGAGACACAGGGAAAGTGAAGAGCATGCATGAAGTTACCAGAAGGACATTTATTACCTTTGGAATTATAAGCATTTTTCCCTGTTTTTTCTTATACACCCTTGTTTGTTGGATGGAACGCTTGTCTCACCAGTCCTGTTTGGTAGGCAGAGCAAAGGTGTTATTGGAGCAAAAATGTTAGTCATGGTACTGAGGAAAAAGTGAACTATGTCTGAACTATTCATTTCCTAGCTCCTACAAGCTCTTTTTCAAAAGAGGAATCATTGGAATCACAGCAAACTAAATTAAGAAACTCCCTAAAGGTTCTTGGTAAGAACTAGATTTGCAGTAAATATTGGTGAATTGATCATTATCAATGCTGATGCTAATTTTAAAACTCCTTACAAGGACAACCAAAACTTTCCAATTATGCATCAGTTTTGGATTTGGTTGTAGTGTAAATGTAAATTAACATCCCTAGGGTTGTGCTGGTATAACTGAGATCACCCTTTAGCTCTTTTCTTTGGTTCATTCCCTAAGTTTCTGCATTTCCAGTGTTTTGTTTCAAATGCTGCAATAAGAGGAGCACAACAAGCTTGAGGCAACCAAACACCTGTGAAATCTTTGTCCTTACTTAAAAGGCAATGCTTGCCCAGTCCCTCCTCATGGAAAGTGGCTGGGGACACAATGCAGAAGCTGACCTGATTTTGGGGAACAATTCCTATGATTGAGAGGGTTGAGAGACAGAGGCAGCACACAGAGAAACAGGGAACAGAGAGGAACATGAATCCTCATCCCTCCCAGGTGGAAAAAGTGTGACAGATTCCAGGAAAATTGCTGTCCTGTGTTATCCAAGGGAAGTGATAATATTCCCATGATTTGGACAATAGTAATGTAGACATGGAGCCTTGAGCTGTTACTATGGTGTGGCTGCAGAAACCATGCACCAGTTTGTACTTTTGCCATCCAAAAGGATCAGAAAAGAGGAAAAGGGGAAGGAGAAAGTAAAGAAAAAGATATTTTCATGGCATCTTCATTTCTAGCATTCCTGATACACTTGTGCCAAAGATTTCAGTGCAGCATTTCATGGCAAAGTGAACACCTCTTTCCTAACCTTCCATCAACCTTGGGATGTTTATTTTTCTTCAAACATAGCTGTTTGCAGCATGCTAACAAGAACTCAAGATCTTTTTACACCGCTATTTGTTTACTCAAGACATCAAAGCCTTCCCCCCGCCCCGCCACCACCACGCCATGAGCAAAGGCCTCCTTTGAGGAGGTGCAGTCTGCAAACACACATGCAAACCCAAGGTGCTCTCCGCAGAGCAAAAGAAAACCACAGCACACCAAAGACTGAGTTACTTTTTTTTTACCAGAGCTTCTAAATTTAGCTTTGCTAAACTCATTTCTCATTCCTCAGCTCCTCAAACTATTTGCTCCTGCCCCAGCCGTGCTGCTTCAGCAGAGCTTCCTGGTGCCTCCGGTTCAGCATTGGATGGGAGAGTCCAGCTCCGAGTCTGGACACTGAGACCAACAGCAGCTAATCTAAAACAAACGTTTGGTAACATGGATGCACAGATTCATTTCCTTGTTTCAGCTCGATGGCCAAGATGCTTGACCACTGTACCGGAGAGCAGCGCCATGAGTCCTGGTGCTTGGCCTTGCTGAGTGCCACAGCAGGATGTCACTCAGCACCAGCTCCAGGCCAGGCTGCGGGTGCCAGAGGACTCACCATGGCAGAAAGGGCAGATTCAACAACAAAATCTGCTGAAATAGCTACAGCAGTAGAGAGAGGTGGAGGTTGGAGGAGACACCTGGTCCAACAACCTCCGAAGCAACACCAAGGCTTGCTTTGCATGGGGCACCTGCGTGCGTGACACTTAAGGCTAGAACTTGCACTTGTTAGACGGTGATCAAGATTAGGCCTTTTAGGGAGGGGAAAGTGATGTAAATATCACTGTTTACTGCTGCTATTTCACACTGCACATCCGCCTGTCACATTGGCACAGGTGCCTTGCAGAGCCCTTTGAATGTCTCCCCTTAAGAAATAACAAAATGGCAGAGCCTTACAAAAGAAAAAAAGTTTTAAGCACATCCAACTTCAGGATAGAGAGTAAAACCTTTTGCCAGGGAATTTAAAACAAACTGGAAAGCGATCATCTGCTCATTTAAGCGATGTGCCTGGAGCTAAACCAGCAAGACTGAATAATCTCAGCCTCCCTTTCATCCCGCTTCCAGTTCTGCCTTGTTCCACCAGCCGCATGTGCCTTAAGTGTAAATTGGAGGCCTCTGAGCTGGAAAAGCAAATTGTGAAAGGGACTCAGCCCTCCTCTTGTAGTTCAGCTTCAGTGCTACAACTACACCTAGCAGCTCTTATTTTGTTGTATTATTTATTCTGGCTTGAACCCTCTAGGATCCCTTCAAGCCTTTTTTTTTCCTTGGTTGATTTAGCCAACAGCCACTCATGAATCCAGATGTTTCTGTTTTTATCCATGGGAATTTTATGGTATGGATATGCCAAGATTATAACTCCAGGCTCAACTTCAAGACAAGTATTTTTCAGATTCTCTAAATCAAAAATTGAAAATGGAAAGTGCCACAAAAAACCCTGGGCCTTAGTATGTGTCACCTGCCAAGATGGAACTCAAACCACAGGAGTGCATTGCACAAGGCTCTGGATCGCCCCAGAAATCAGAGGCCAGATCATGCTATTTTCAGAGTGTTCCCATACACATTCCTGCTCTAAGCACATCTTCAGGCCTTCTTTCCATTCCTCACGAAGAAGTTAGGAGCAAAGATACATGTGGGGCCAGGATGCTGGAAAAAAGATTACTGCCCGAAAGCCAGACATGCTGCTGAGGAGCATAAATGAGTGAAACTGCACCTGCTTTTATCAGCTCAGAGTAAGGCCAAGAATCCCCCCCATTAAAGCTATTTCTGAAATAAGGACAAGGACAAAACCTGCCTGTCCCCAGTGGAGAATAGTGCAATTCACTGCAGCCTCCCCAGGGCCCCTCAAATGCCCAAGAGCAACTGCAGCAGATAAGGCTGCACAAAGAGGTTGTGTTGGGTTTTTGGTCTACAAAAGGTAAATTTAAGCTTTCTGCTCTTCCTAGCTCACCTCCCTCATCTCCTTATATCTGCATACAATGGCCTAGGGAGGAATGAGGATGGATCACCTCAGGCACTGCAGAATAGTCTGTTCCCCCATCCCTAGACACCACAGGCAGCAGCTGCTGCACTGTGAGCAACAGATCTGGGTCAAAGGAAGCTTAAATTATTCCTAGATGGTTTCCTACAGCATCCCCCAGAGGATGGGTCCACCAGTCTAATAACTGCAATTGCAGAGCTGGGTGCAGGTAGAGGCAAGGGGACTGCAGAACTAATCTGGGGCAGTCAGCAGGGAAAGCACTGTTCCTACTAGGGCACGTGCCAAATAACCACCCCCTTACACCTTCCCACCATTATCTTCTCTTCTATAAAGAGGAATTTTCTTAGCACTCAAGTACATAAATTCAAGTTTTCAAAGGCTACTTACTGTTGTTATATGTGACAACTGCATGGACATACCTGTTCTGACTTATTCCTCTAATGCTTTTAGTAAAATGTGGTTTTGTTGAATGTCTTTATAAAAAAGTCCACATCATTATTTAGCTGTATTTCATAAGAAATTCACAGTGCTAATTTCTATCTACCATTTGGTTGCAAAATATAGAAGAGATTAAATATAAACACAATTTCCTCCCCACCCTCAAAGTTGAAAAGGAAGAAAACCAAAAGTACTTAACTCTAACTTACAACTCTTAGGAAAAGAAGCTCCCAGCAGGTCTCAGTTTCAGCAGGAAGTGAGTCTTTCAGTGGGAACCTGTCACAGGCAGTACCACCTGGCCCAGCCACCTGAAGCCATGTGAATCAGTCCTTCCTTGAACCAATTTATAGTTTTATAATTCAGCCCTTGTTATCCTCTACATCCTGGGCCTGCTTGGCTAACAGAGATGCTCTGTTAGCACATCTAGCAAGGGCTTATGGTTTTAGGGCCTCGTCAGAACTGCATGGAAATTATGTAGCTTTCTTTTGAAATGAAGGAATATTTTCCTTCTTTACAAGTGAACTGCTCCCTGGCAATAACACAGACCTGTTAAAGCTTGCACAGACACACATCTGTTGCCCAAACAGCAAGAGGCATCAAATAACCACCCATAAGCACAAATCACCCATTTCTGCCCACTCCAACAGACTCCTTAGCACAATGTAGCAGTCTCACTGTGTCCTCCCTCTTCTCATTCTAAAACAGACAGGGACTTCATGGGGCATCTTCCCTACTTTTGGTGGTCACCAGGAGGTCAGTGGCATTGCACAAGAGAGCTACAGGTAGAATGAGACACCAGGTCATGATCATACCCAATAGGCATGGTGGAAACACACAGAGTTAGCAACCAAAAGGACAGGACAGCTGTTAAATTTTTAAATTCCCTGAAGCTGCATTCATATTATTCAATTTTCCTGCCCTCCACTGTTTTTCATAGAACATTAAACAACGCCAAGTCATTGCCTTGCTTCCCATGAACGCCATTCCCCCAGCCCCAGCTCCTGCTCTCTTCACAGAGTTGCCCCATGCTTGGGTCGCAACCCATCACAACCCTCAAGCATCCCAAGCCAAGCCTTGGCCACCAAAGCCATCCAGAAGGTTTCGCAGCAGAGCTGATGCCCCAGTGTGCCCCAACCCTCCCATGTGCCTGGTGTGCAGTGGGGCTGAGCACAGGCCCAGATTTGAGTGCCTAAATCCCACATGAAGCAGCAGCAGCATCACCTGCATTCCCAGAGGGGCTCAGAGCTAGTGACAGGAGAGGGACAGAGATGCTGGCCTGAACACTCCAGTATCTTCCCTCCACCACCAGCCAGGATGGCCACTCAGCTGGTTTATATTTCATTGGTGGATGTTACCCTTGCAACCTGGTATAAGAGCAAAGGGGGGAAATCATTAATATATACTTAAGTAGGATGTTTCTTTCCCATTTATTAGAGATGAAGTAGAGCCTTTAAAGCAGGCAGGAGGCCTGTGGCACCACTGAAGTGTATTTCTCCAGCAAGGTCCTTTCTCCCAGTCTGCACCACAGCAGCTGCTCATGCAACTTGCACCCATTCAGCACTGAGAAATGGGCAATTAAATAGCCACAAAAAAGCATGAGCAACAGCTGCCAGCAGGTAGCCCCAAACTCCATGCACCTGCTTGCCAAGTGCTTCAGCTCAAGGATAAAAAACTCACATCCCAGTTCTGAGCACCTATTTTCCCCTCTTTGCACCAGTGTTGCTGTACAGGGACACACCAGCATGCATGCACCCCCATCCCAGCTGGAGACACCCCACTCTGCAAAAAATTCACCAGCCTTTGCCAAGGAAAAGGCCAGGGTTATACAGCTTCCCACTGAGCTGGGTGGGAATTTGCCAGTTTGTGCTGGACTTCCCAGGAAAAAAAAAACAAAAAAACACTTTTCTCCACTTTTAACACTCATGGACTTAAGTAAAGCAGCAAGTTTTTGGTGTCATTTCATGTTCCTTTCTAAAAAGAAAGGTGCAATACACAGAGTGCTTGATGCATCTTTCTCCTAGGGCCAAAGGCACACATGCAAAGCCAGAATGTCTCTCCATATCAAAGCACGTCAGCCCATCCAGCTGTATTCCCAATAGGAGAGCTGTAGGTCAAACATGCAGGGACACAATTCTTGCTACCATCTCCCTCTTCCTCCTGTTGCCCTACCAGAGCCCAAGTACCAACGTGCAGTTCCTGCCCAGCATCGCAGGGACTTCACGGGAACACACTAATGAAATCTGGTAAAATTCTCAGACTAATTTCCATTTGTTAAGAAAACAGGATGACTGTTTCAGGCAATGAGTTTCCTAAGTTCCAGAAGCCCAAAACAAGCACCTAGTCCCAAGCCTTTGAGCATCCCCTTTTACCTTGCTGTTGGAGCTTATCTTAACCACATGCTTAGGTGACCTGCTGGTAAGAGCTCGATGGCTTACTAAATAGGGTATTCTGGAAGAGGTATTTCCCAACATTATTCTACTTAACTGCAGACTCCAGAAGGAAAAGCACTGAATTACCTCTCCACAGAGCTTTTCAAAATACAACTTCTAGATCACCCAGAGGGTCAAAATATTCCATGCCTTGAGCCTTCCAGAGCTGAACAGACCCCAGAGGCAATAGAAGGGCCTTGATAGATTTTGCAGGCTTGGGACTAGATCCCATAGATTTAGAAATGCCTTTCTGGTTTGGACACTATGATGAATATGGGATGATGAACAACACGATCTCCACTGACAAGGAAGACTTGCTTTATGGATCCACATCAAGTTAACCTCCAGTCTCCAGTGCACGGAAAGGAAGCTGTTAAACTAACAGTTGCATCAAAGATATGGCAGGACATGAACTGCTGAGAATTTAAGGAGGTCTCCGAGCCTGATGTCAGCATTATCACATGCACAAGACAACACTGACTGCAGGGAACTCTCCGGATACTCAGTGTGCTTACAGAATCCACTCTTGACAAGGGGAAAATTTTCTAAACAAATAATCAGTAGTAACCAACAGAGACTTCAGACACCGGCTTTAATGCAGGCTTCTGCTATGACAACATGCTCTAGCAGAAAGCTGCTCCAGAACCCTCCACGTGCTTCCCACTGGATTTTGGGCAAAATGATTTAACCCTCTCACACCAATTGAGGTTAAAACAGTCCTTCATAGCTTCACCTCACAAAACATTGTAGCTTTCTCAGCAGTCCTCAAGAACCAGAAAAAGCTTATTTTGCTGTTAAGCTTGCAAAGTGCCTTAATTAACACATTTAAACTTGACTAGAGGTGGTATCTCTTACTGCAACCATTGCTGTTTATATTTGCCAAGGTGAGTAGAAGGTAATAGCAAAACACTTAACCTCAAATGGGATCTAGGCTTGATCTAGAAGTAACATTGGAGATGGAGGGCCCAATTCAACAAAATACTTCAGCACATACCCAGCAGCAAACATGCAGATCCTGCTGAACTCAGCTTGACACAGGGGCTGTAACCACTATTCTTATGAAAATAAGCATTCATTAGGACCTGGGTGAATCTGCATTACAACCAGGCTGCAAACCTGTGTTTCTCATTTCCTGGACTGTTTCCCCTTCACCTGCAGCCATCAGCCACGTGTTAGAGTTCAGCTGAACTTACATATAGATGGCAGAGATTTCAAGATTGCACATGTAAAGCTAAAGATGAAAAGCATCAAGTGTTGTGAAGTGATGCAACTATGCTCTTCCCATTGCATGGCTCATACTTACAGCCTGGAAAACACCCTAATCTGCAGAAGCAAAGTATGAAGATTCTTCAGAGGCTATTTACACAGCTCAGTAGAAAGACTGAATAGATTTTTTTAAAAAATCTTCAAAATTCTAACTTTTACTTGGGACTACAAGACAAATGAGAAACACATCATTCATTTTTCTGCCTCCTTTTCCTGGACATCATAGAACATACTTAGGATTATATCAAAGGGTTTTTTTGGATACTCCTACAACTTGAAGCATTGCTACAAACAGTGGTTGATTATGGGTTGCTCTTGACTTCGACTTATCTGCTGTTGAACCCACCACCTTCATCCATCCAGTTCTCCATCTGTCTCCTGCACAGCTGTTTCTTTGTTAGCCTACTCCCCACTCTATAGCCACAGCTTAAGGTCAGCAGCTCCCTCCAAAGTTTTATTTTGCTGCTTTTTACTAGTTCCTAACAAGAAAAAAAAAAGTTCCTTACAGCTTCTGCCAACCTATCCTAAGGTGTTTCTGTCCAAAGAGGCAATAACCATGGTTTAAGTTGAGATATCTTCTCCATGCAAGGGAGGTCTGAATCACAATATCTAATGACCTATGCAAGTCTGTACTACAGCTTTAGAATAGTTGAACAACAGTTCCTAGATTACACAGAAATACTGTGCAATACTTATGGAAACATTAATGTTACTTAGATTTTTGGAAATAGTAATGCAGTTTCCAGTGGTTTTGCTTAACCACAGGCTTAAACTATCATTTCATTTGATCAAGCTTAGAGATATTTTGAGTGTTTCTTACTAAAATAGAATGAATGAATGTGTGGCTTTTCAGAAAAGGACATAGCACAAGCAGGTTCCTGTCTCTTATCTGATGACACTGGATGGATTTGTCCATCCACAGAGCAACTGCCACAAAAATCTAATTCTGTATGCATGTCAAAATTACCCTGGGTCTGACAGTCTGCTTATCTGAATTACTTGACTAGTTTATGGCAGGCAGCCAAAATACTCCTCCCTGATAACCTGTAGTCTCTTGGTTTCCTGGTCAGTAGATCAGTTCATATGGGCAGACAAATAAAAACTATTTTCCCAAGAACATCATTTGCATTCCAGTTCAGCACACATCCTCATTGAGTTGTCACTGCCCACCAGTGAGTTCTCTAATTAATTCTGCAGAGCAGCTGTAATGAAGATGCTCTGTAATATTTTGCAGCAGCAACTCCAGGTGACACTCATCAGGCTGCACTCAACTTCCATCTCTTTGGAAATGCCATGCCTCCTTAGCTGAGCAAATCAGGATCTAAACAGCACTGAGGCACAGGTTATTTTGCTTGTGGTTCGAGAAAGAAAATAGCTTACATGTCATCCTAGCCAATCAAGTTTTCTGTCTATCAAGCCAGGAGGAAAGCAGCAGCACACCAGCTGTCCCTAGGCCATCCTTGTGCCTCTCAGCCACACTTGGTTTAGGTCACTCTTCACACTAAGGGTTCTCTGCCACCATGGTCACCAGTTTGGCTCTGCCACTGGTTGCAATGGCAAAGCAAAACAGGAAGGCTGATAGCTCCTGCTCCCATGGACACCAGGCAGACTGAGTAACCCGCTGAAATACCTGAGCTACTGCATGGCTGAAGAAGCAATGGCACAGGACTCGGTTTTATGGAGCAGCTTGCAGAAGGTGCCTCCACCTAGGCCATCAAGGCAGAGGGTTTGGGCATTTCTCCCCTTCAGGGCTGCCTGGAAGGAAGGACCAGATCCAACTGTGGCAATGCTTGGAGAACAGAGCCCAGTGCACCTCTTGTTGCTGGAGCACTAGTTGTGCTAATGCACCACATAGCTAACTGGAGCTAAATGGTCCTATTCAGGAAAAATGCTAGGGAAGCTGTGGTTACCAAACATGCATCGCTTACCAATTTTGCAGAAGACTTGGAAATGTGGGCTCAGGCTAGCAGTTAAGGAGCATGTTTCAGCATATAAACTGTAATTGTGCTCCTCCGTGCAAGGAGAGGTTATGTGAGTTCACATTCTCCAGCCCCGCTGGAGAACATACCCCGCTCCAAGGAGTTTGTTTTTCCTAGACTCCCTTTACCAGCCTCACCGAAAGGTTTGGTTTCCGAGCAACTTTGGATATTTCCATTCGGCTTCAAGCTTTTATGCTTGGCTTGCTTCAGAAGACACTGGACATTAATCCCACTGTGCGGGGCCTAATAACAGAGAAGGAAACATCCCTGAAGCCCCATCAGCCTTCTCCACCACTGGACACCTGCTAATGATTTATCATTGACAAACTACCTCCTGCTTCCTTTTAATGGCCAAGTGCACTGTAAATGCTAGTTGGCTTGAGGAATTGACTCATCTCTTGCCTGTGGGGCCGTTTAAAAGTCAAACCACATGAAAGAAGTGTCTGCCTGCTTCTATAGCTACCCCAAAATTGCATTTTATCCTATTGGATGGGAATTTTGAAAACTGACTCTGATAATTAATCAGAAACTCATCCAGGAACAAACAGGTGAGCATGTCACAAAGTACACAGTGAAAAAAGACTGCAGAAGAAATGCAAAAACATTTTTGCTAGTAGAGATCAAAGCAGCAAAGACATTAGTTAACAGCTATAGGTTCTTAAAACAGAAAACTTCCTTTGAAAGCAACAGCTGAGAAAAAGCTGACAAGAATGACTCTTGTAAAAACGCCTTTTAAGATGTGCATTTTTATGTTTTTCTAAATGTTGTGACAATATCATACACGTCCTCTGAAAAATGTAAGTCACTTCATTTTGTAACTGCACCTGAGATACTCAGAGGTAAACAAATGCACCTACTTCTTGAATTAAGAAAACATAATCAAATTGCAAAAAGCTGGTACCAGACTTTATCTTTCCTGCAGGTTACAATTTGTGACATGCATCCAATGGCCCTGAAATCTTTTGGACTTTGGACCTCAGCTGAACTTGCACTCTGCCCAGTTTTTGGAGCTCAGAGCCACCTGGAGATGAAAGATGCCTACATGTCCAATACCAGAGCACCTGAATATTAGATGCCCAGTTGCCAGGGTGAATTCCCAGCCATGCTGTTAAGTTATGGATCCACCCTACATGGCAGAGGTCATATACTGCACAACAGGAACCAGTGCCCCAGCTGCAGAGTCTGGTATAGAGGAGGAAAAAAGCAGGAATGGGAAGCCATAGCTTGAAACCCCCGCCCTCTCCAGGACTTTAAGGCTTGGGCTCAGCATCCCAGGTGGCACCAGCTGAAAGCAGAGCCCAGAAGGCTCCCCAGGTGGGCACTGACCAGCACTCAGGGACATGCTGTTATGCCCCCACTTTCTTGGAGAAAGAAGGAGGGAGGAAGGACCAGTTTGGAACTTAGGTGCCTAATTGAAGATTCCCATAAGCTGCAGTAATGCCCATCTGCAACATGAGAAGGGTTTGAGGAGAGGACTTTCCCAGGGAGGGACAACACTCCCCTCACCAGCAGCCTCATGGCAAGCAGGAACATGAACAAAAGGTAAAATTACCTCTCTGGGGGAGGACTAAAAACCTGGCTCAGGAGGCTTAAGCAGATCCTTATGGGATTGTCGTGGAGCAAATGGGACACAGAGAACCTTTCTCACACCACAGACACCAGCAACTGCTTTGCAGTCAGTCTCCTGCATTTAGGTTGCAGTTTTGCCCTGTGCCACCAATATCTGTCCTGCTCTCCTGCCAGCACAGTCTGACCAGCTGTGGTGAATAAGTCCTCAACAATTCCTTTTTGTCCTCAATTCAGACGTGCTAAACTGAAGAGATCCATCTCCAAGATGTGTGTGAGAAAGAAATCCTTAGAAGAGGATATTATCTTTGCTAAACCTACAGATAATTTCAGCCAGCATATCCCAAGTACCTCTTGTGAGTAGGATGCAATCATACAGAGTGGTTTCTGCAGAGCAAAGCCAGTTTAAGAGTTTATATCAGTCTTCTGAGCTGAACTTGTAGAAGTGATACAGGAACATGGCAGTTTTTGAAAATGCCCAGCAAAAGAAAAGTCCCCACACAAGGATGGTAGACAGACTTGGACCATCTCACTGACCTGGTTTTACAGCAAAACCCACCTCAGCTGGCAGATGGCCATGGGGAAGGATCTCATGGTACAGCTGAGACATGACTACAACTCCAGAAGGGTTGGATAAAGCATGCCACAACTTCTGACCAGTCTGCCACTTTGGAGAGTCTAAATACTGTGTCTTGGTCTGGATCAGAAGCTTCACCTCCAGCACCTCGGTGCTCCCCTTCTGCTTCCATGCCTTCAGGTGAGGCCTCATGAGAAGTCTGAGTGGCATTAACTCAATGCCCCCAGAGGCAGTGCTGGCCCCAAGCCTGTGCTCCTGCCTGCATTGCATCTTCCTTGTGCAACCCCTTGGTGAGATGATTCAGCTCACTGAACCATCTGATCCCTCCAGGCCCGGGCTTTCGTGGGCACCAGCCCTTCCCACATCCTGAGCTGTGGCACAAGGGCACATAGAGGTGTATGCACCCTGGGCACACTCCACAACAAGCTTATCTTGGCAAACACAAGACAAAAAACTAAATAGACACATTTCCCACTCTGTGGGATTATAATCCCTTCCTCCATGTCTAGTCCTCTGGTATGAAGCTTTTCCATCTCTGTAGGCAGGAACTCCCTGGAAAAAGAATACTCAGAGCATGCCTATATTCCTCCCTTGCCCACCTGCTTTAAAACAACATTTTTCCTAATCTTCAGAGAAAAAGAACTTTTTATTAACAAACCCTCTAAGCTCTATTGCCAGGTGAGTTTGAATGAAATGCATCAGATATAGTATTCATAGTATAGTATTCAGGCATCATCCAGCTCTTCACTAGAATTTTGGGATAGTTCTTGCCAGCCCCTCTTTACTTTTCTCCTATTTCAAGAGAGAAAAGAGACAGCAAAGAGGACAAACTCTGCCAAATAAGACTGCAAGTTAACAGTTCCCTCCAGAGGATTTGCAACAGAAAGCCTAGCCTGCATTTGGGTTTATCTTAGGGAGTGTACCACTGTCCTGTTCTTTCCTGGGAGGCTTGTTTCGCTGGGAAGGTGCAAAGTCTCACACATTGCTCTTACCCTGCAACCTTCCCTTCTCATCACAGCTGCAAAGCAGAAGAGGTAGCAGCATCTTGCATCCAGGTCATAAATGCTTTAGAGACTGGCTGCAGCCAGATAATAGCATTAGAAAATCCTCAAATAAACCTTCAGTGTCAAATCTCTGCACCCAGAGGGCTGGCAGCCGGACAGTCTTGGAAAAAAATGGGTAGAAAGGATGAATATGCTGGATTTTGTTAGTCCATGCATACCAACAAGGCACCAAAACCTCAGATTTCATACAGCCACCTGAAAGCAGATGTGCTGAAAGAGCTACAAGTGCTGGAGGATTTCCACAGATAGTTCACCAAGTACCTTATAAAAATACCAGCAATAAACTGCAAGTGGAATGGCTGCATGGATGCACAGAGCTCACATCTCACAGTAACAGTGCTGAGACTACTGCTAAAATTGTCTGGTTTAAGTCTAAAGAGACACTCATCTTCCTAGGCTCAAAAACTCTGCAGGATGCTTCTGGAAGTAGCAGATATTAATAGCTCGGAAATGTCACCATTAATTCTTTGCTGTCCTTTAGGCTCCAGTTGACATTATTCATAAAAGATCAGGCAAGACCTCTATCAATTTGTTGTCTTTCTATTGTGTAGGCAAAATTGTCTTCATACTCCACAGGCTGACACCAACCGCCTCCGAGAGGGGTTGTGAGTGTTGCAGGTGACTTATACCTGTATGAAGATCAGCTGCAAGCTCTTTTTGCCTTCTGTGCAAAACAAGGCACTATTGGCCCAGGATATGAAGAACAGAACACATGGTCCGCAAGTTTGTCAGCTTGCCATTTTAGGGGAATTCTGAGCCTGTATTGCATAGCATACTTGTCTCCTCCCATCAAGGACCAGAGCTTTAATACATACATTGGTAAGTAGTATTACACTGGTGGAGGCACTGCCCTGACACCTCTAAGTGCAAGTTTTCTTCTACATGGACAAACCACATCCTAGGGACCATTTAGAATAAACATGAGACCAGGGGGCATTTGTATGAAAAGCTCTTAAATAATCTAATCCCTGTAACTAAAGAACTCCTGGGGAAAGCAGAGGCAGAGATAAGGAATCTTAACAAGGCCCAGCCAAAAATCAACACATCAGCAATCAGATGCTTGCTGAGTGCTGCCTGTTCATTATATGTGATGAGTCTGACAGTTTCTCAAGAGAAATCTTTACAAAAAAGCTACTAAAAAACCTGAGCTAGTATTAAAGTCTTAGTAAACAGTAAAAGTCCAACATTGCTAGTCACCATTAAAGCATTGCTAAGCAACCCTTTATCCCACCCGGCACTGGATTAGCTCCCTCACAGCACTCTCAGACTCCACTTGCTCCTCACCAGCAATGCCTGGGCTATGTGATTCTCTTTGTAATCCAAGCAAAAGTTGCCCATGCAATTCCAAGGAAGCATCTGTCTGCAGAGACATTGTCTGCAGCTATGGGCAATTTCAGGAGCCATGTTGCAGGATGAGGGGAGTAATTTGCCTTAAAAATCAGGTACACTCAGCCACACTCACCTTTTAGTGCTTTGCTATTGGTCACCAACAGCAGCTGCCCTCCTAAGCACTGATTGAGGGAAACTCAGCTCTGCTCTTGCCTGAAGACAGACTAGCTGCAGCCAGACCATCACTCTGAGGTACCATTTTGCCACAGGGCACTGCCACTGTTCCCTGTTTTTATATTATTTACTTTTCAAGATAAGGATTTTTCAGACTAGTGCCTCAAAAAAACCCTCTTTGTCCTTGAAAAACAAGCAGATTCTTCCCCATAACCTTAGGTCTGAGCTCCAGTGTGTTTGCATATTCTCTCCATTAATTCTCTAAGTTGTTCCTCGCCTGGGTATTAGCAATAAAGCACCTACCAGAGGGATTTCAACCAGTGTTAAACTGGCTGCTGCCTACCTGAGGTCTAATCTGTGATCAAGAAAGAATGGAGTACTAAGGGACTTGACTGCAATCACACATGGCATTTCAGATCTGGTTGATTCCTGAAAGTTAAGGACTCATGCCAATATTTGGATCCTCAAAAAAAAGCCTAAGAAAAACAGGCTAGGGGAGTCTTGCAGGTCTTGGAGCACTGGCTCTCCTGTGGTCACAGGTGTCCAGGCACCTGCTTACTTTCCCAACAGCTGCCTTCCCAGGCAGCTTCCAGCCATTCCTTGGCTCCACCTGAGTTTTTCAGCCTTGGATGAGCATAGTTAAACTAACAATAGCTCCCTGCAGCCTACACAGCACTTTAATAAAGGTGCTTCCACTTTCATCTTTCCATCTCAGCTTGTCACCTGCTCAACCTACAGCAGTAACACTGCAACTGGCTGCTTCAGCAGGAAAAACACATTTTTCTCTGAGTTCTCTCTGAAACTAACAGTCCATGCTGTCAAGAGAGGCATTCACTAACAGCAGTTGTCCTAAATATATTATCATTACAATTATATGAAAAAATATGGTTCAAATCTGGCAAGATTTAGTCTCTTTTTAATGATAGAAGAACAATTACTACAAAATTAGTGTCAGCAATAGTGTTCATGTCAGAACAATAATCTCAGAACAGGAAACAGTTTATACATAAATCAGAACCCACAAGCTTTGGTTTAGCGTCAAAGTCACAAGTTCTTCCTATTTCTCAGAACTGGGGTTGAGCATAAGACACCAGGAGGGTCTGTTCGTGTGTTCCTACTTACGTGAATGAAGAACGAAGAAGTGCTCTTCCAGGAACAGGGGAGATTGCACCAACAAACCAGCCTGGGGCAATTCCTCAGTGACTTAAGCAACACACCTTGCAGCTCCCCCCAAAAAAGTACCTGTGGTTTCCTGGGGAGGCAACGTGCACAAGCAGCATACGAGTCACACCAGTCTTGTCCGATGCTGTTGAGGAACATCAAGGGCCAGGAAGGGGTCAAGGGGACCCCAGCGCAGGCATCAAAGGGGCACCATCCCCCAGGGTCAGGGCACAGCAGCCAGAGCCAGGTCCATGAGCAGTCCCAGAGGCAGAAAGCAGCAAACTTGAGGCATCCAGGCAGGAGCCAAAGGGGATGAGAGCAAAGCTAAAGAGCAGCTACCCATCCAAGGGCTGCCTGTAGAAAACAGCCACCACAGCACCCCTCTAAGGTCTAGACAGCAGAGGAGACAAATGCTGCAGAGCAGCTCTCCTACAGCAGAAACCAAGAAAATTCCCTGGGATCTGGGCTGAGCTTAAATAGGTGCCCTGGAGCCCAGGGCAGCATGGGGTGGGAGTCCCAGGTGAGGCTCATCAGGGCCATTAAGGGCACTCATGAAGCTGACACCTACACCTGCTGAGTGTTTTCTTTTTAAATACGGTGCATGAAAGCAGAGGGCTTTCCTCCTGTGTGGCATCCAAAGGAGGTGCTGCTCATGTATAGGACTCTTTCCCTGAAAAGCTCCTGGTGAAGTCCCCTAGCTCTCCTGAGCTGGGGTCTCTGGCTGAGCGTAGCTTTCTCTTAAATTAGACCCTATCCAGGTGAAATTACAGGGTTGGGGTCAGCCAGTGACAGTGTAGCCAAATTTAAGCAATTTCTTTCCTCGAGTTGCCCAACCTCCCAGGCTAATGATGTCTCAGACCACAGCAGCACATTGCTGCTTCTGAAAACTGTGTCTCTTTGGGCTGATTCTGACTTCCTTGTGCATCAGCAGAGCTCAGTGGAACAAAAATGCCTTTGCTTAAGCAGCCAGACTCAAAAGAAACACATGATAAATCCTTCCTAAAATCCTGCATGTGCAGAGCCTGTTGTGCACCCCTTCTTCCCATCTTCCTTGCTGGCACTGAGGCTTCTTCCTTATCTCCCGCCACGAGGCTCTGACGCTCTCCAGCTCGACGCGGGAGGCCGCACAGAGACGTTGGGCTAAATACACCGATTATCTGCAACGTGTACGTGCAGAAAGGGTTAGGGACATCCCCCGTGCTCGAAGGGAAGACGAGTTTTGTCTCTGTGGTGCTGCAGAGACGCAATGCGAATGTTTGCCCTGTGCTGCTGATGGTTAATTCGGCTGCTTCTGTTCTTTGTGCTTTCTTTTTCACAAACTTGCTTCATGCTGCTATGGGTGCAATGAGGAACGGTTGAAGTGAAGGTGATTTGCCAAATTCTGACACAAACCGCCGCTTTGGGGATGGGAGCCGGGGGTTCGCTGACAAGCCCTGCTCGCATACGCGGACTTCTGGTGCTCGGCGGCCGCGTTCGTTATACACGGCTTCAATTAGTTTTCAGCGGCGAAGAGAAAACAGCCTTTTCATCCGAAAGGAGCTAGCTGAGCTGAATGCCAGGCACGTGTGATGCAGCTTTTGGAGAAAAAGGAAAAAAAAAAAGAAAACCACAAAAAGGCGCAAGAACAGTAGCCATGTGAAAATGCAAACAAAGCGACTGAGGCTCCTGCTCTCACGGAGCCATCGGAGAAAGAAGGGAATGAGGCCCGGAGCTGAACGAGCACCGCGGCTGCTGGGCCGCCGGCACGGTGCTCCCCGCGCCCGGAGAACGGCGGAGCTGCCAGGTATCGCTTGCCAAGCAGACACTGGTATCCTGGGATACGTGAGCCTCGGGATGTTTTCCCAAGAGGAGTTTTGCTTCTGCAGGAGTCACACACTGCACAAATGTTTATCCCGCCGCATGTCTCCCACTAAACCAGGGCCTCGCAGTTTTCGAGGACGTAGCGCACAAAAAAGTTTCTGCAAGCAGAGCAAGCAAGTTACAAGTGCTGTGTTAAACTGGGTTATTTCTCACGCGTGTAACTGACGGTTTGATTTGCCGGGGCAGAAAGCTTTTGGTCCTCCTACATGGGTTGGTGGAGGCTGGTTTTGCTAGCACAGGTTTTCAGAAGTTCTTCCAATCCGCCTCAGTAATGCGGGTGTCAGGCCCTGCAGAGCGGCTCCGTGTTTCTCCCACAGCTCCCATCCGTTTGTGCATCCACTTTTTCTCTACCAATCCTTCCCACCCTGCTGCCAGCACCATCCCCGTTCTGGGAGGAAATTTCCACCCATACACGCACCAGAAAGGACATAGGAGACCAAGGGAAGAAGGAGGTGAGGTGAGATGGAGGAGAGGAAAGGCAGCCGTAGAAAAGGGAATCAGTTAAAAGCTACAGAGGGAGCAGAAGGAGTAAGACCAGCAGGAGATGACAGAGAAACGAAGACAACTCTGGTCTCAGAAAGACAGGGCAGTGCTCATGTGCTCATCCTGGGATTGCATGGGCTGTGCGGGAGATGTCCTTACTGGTCCTTCCTGCTGTCTTGCTCCACTGGAAACCTGGGTGGAGAGTAATATGCCTCCACTTTCTTCCCATAGGACCAAAATATAGGGGAAGAGAGTGGAAAGCTGCATGCTCGGGTGTGATCCGTAAACAGGAAGCACTGCTTAGTGCTGTAGTTCAGACATGTCTCAAACTGCTCAGAATAGGCAAAAAAAGGAAGGCAGCTCTATCCCTGCCCGGTGGGAGGAAGGAATCACACACAGTCTGGACATTCCTTAAAATACTGCATTTATTCTCTTCTTTGAGTATCATATCTATCACGTCTTGGGTTAAGAGAGTCTTTTAATTCAGAATCATATTAAGCACAAGAAAGGCTACTTGCCTCATTTTCTTTTGCATGTAAATGATTAATGACGTTCTGCAAAAATGTCTTTTGAAGTGAACGGTTGACCACGGATCGCCTGCACGCACACATCAGTTCCTTAGGCTTCATGCTCCTTCAAAACCTATATGACACCTTGAGATTGGAGATAAGGTCAGCAGCGCATTCTTTGCCTCAGATGATGAGTTTCTAAGGCTTGATTTATGTTGACTCCTATCAGAAGAGAATACGAACGGGAATTGTAACTGGCCTGCAGGAAAAAAAAAATAGATTAAGCAAAACAAATCATTCTTTTCATCTGCTCCGATGCTGGCAATAAGCATCGCTGGGGCTGTGAAATGCAAACGAGCCGGGGCTTTCGCTCACCGACAGCAGACGTCCCATCACCACAGAGATGGCCTTGAGACCCGCGCCAGGCGCCGTCTCAGGCCATCCCTATGGCAACTAAATGGGAGCTTGCATGGAAGAGAGACACTGGGAAAATGCTTATTTAATATGCTCCGACAGCTAAAAGAGGAGAAAAGTCAGGACAAGAGGAGCAGCCAGGTTTCTGCAGTTCAGATCAAGGGCCTCTTTCCTCACTGGCAATAGGGACTTCTAGTGGGCGACACTTCAGATGAGCTGTGGGTACGTGGCACCAGATGTCTTCAGGCTCCAGTCCTTGATATTCTGATTTAGAATCTGATAAAACAACACGGTGGCCCCATCTGGCCCATACGTACAGATTTCTGTCTCATAGAATTGAAAATACAGAGAAAACAGAGAAATACGGTGAAAAGACGGGAACTTGGGTACCGAGGAGAGAGCACCCCCAGGCTGGGGAGTGTCTGAATGCCACGAAACCCACGTTCTTTGGTCTGGACATTGCCAGGGGACTAAAACAGCTCCCGAGATCCAACCTCTCCGCCCGCACACTGGACAGACACCTTTAAAACCCATTGGCTTTCCCACATTGGCCTCTCATTTTCCCACTTTACCCTAGCAGTGATTATAGGGAAGGATGAGCATAATTAGAAGTGAGGGTGAGATTAAAACCAGAAAGCTAAACTTAGCTGTCAGAGGCAAAAGCAACGGACAAGAATTAGTTAACTTCCAGCAGTAAAACTGTGATTTACTCTGATAATTCTGAACAGAGGTTCAAATAATGTGGGAGGTTTAATTTGCAATCACGTTTTAATGCTGCGTTTAGTCAATAACAGCAGGGAAGCCCCCGCAGAGGAGTGAGGCGAGGCTGGTGTACGAAAGCTCCTGTTAAAAGAAACCGAATTCCCGCAGGGGAAGTACCTGCAACAATTTCAATTGAAAAAACATAAAAAAGTGGCGAGATGAGCAGCGTGCCGGTCTTTACCCCTGCGCTGCAGCTGAGCCCACACTGGCTTTTCCCAACCCGCCGCAGCCCCGGCCTGGGGTGTGAAGGTCCTTTGCTCGGTGTCTCCCAGCTCAGTCCTGCTCGCTGCGGGACTGCAGTAACTGGGAGCAAAGTGCCGAGTTAGACCAGACACATCCCAAAAGGAAGCGGAGAAACTGGAGTAAGTAATCTTCAGTGAATCACCAAGCAGAGCAAGCATGGAAAAAGTTTATTATCTGATCGTTACAAGTGCCGGGGAGGGACTGGATCACCAGAAGACGTCTGCACAGTGTTTTCATCAGCCTAATTGTGCCAACATTAACATTAGCCAACAGGAACTGAGCTCAGTGTATTAAATAAACTTGCCAGTATTAACCTGTTAAAACACCGTGAATATTCTCCTGTGCCAGCTCCTTCTCCAGTTCTCCTGAAGCTGCCTATGGCACCACTAGCCCCATTACCTTTTTAATCTGCATTTTGCGGCGACTTGCAATGATACACAGAACTTTGTGCTGTTCTAATTCAGCCTTCTTCAGTAAGGGCTTTGCTGAAGGTTTTTCTGAAGTTATCCCAGCTATTCTTGTGACTTCATTTCCCAGCAGGCTTGTGATGACCATCGTGATTGGCAAATTCGCTAATAAAGTCAGCAGAGCCACCGGAATCTGAATAGACCTTAGAAAGTGAGGTTTAAATTTGGATGGTCTGATACTACTTTGGGTCCCACAGGACACCAGCAGCCGAAACTCAAGAGATTTTTCTAGTGAGGGATCCCTGTAGGCTCTTATTTAAAGAAAGACAGCCATGAATCTCCGTGTCTTCTGCTTCTTGAATCTGAAGGTGCACCTTTGGTTTGGTCTCCCATTGCCAATCCTCTTGTTTTGATGTGCAACAGGGGTGTCCTCGCAGACAGCAGAACATGGAATTAGATTCTCCTGTCATTTTTTCTTCTCTAATTTTTAGTCTTAATAGTTATAGTAATAGTTAATATGTGTTAGTAATGATACTTATATGCTAGATAGTTATATTGTTACATGCAATAGCTATATTTTTATATACTATGCAGTTAGATTGTCAGTATAGAGGTAAGAAGGCTCTTATTTCTAAGGCTAGACAACAGAACTCTGCTGTGAGCTTAAGTCAAAGAATAAAATGGCCATTCTCTGCATGAAAGAGACTGTTTTCTCATGCCCCATATACCTGCTGCAATTTAGTACAGTGGTTTGATGCAGGCAAAAAGCCTGTGGGTACTCAGATGCCATTTCACTGGGGAAACTTTGGGTATGATCAGTTTGGACAAAATAGGTTATCCAAAGTGTTAAGTAGAGAAGGAAGTAAGCAAGTAGGAAAAGCAAATACTGAATCCTGCTATATTGTCCTGTCCCAAAGAAACAGCTTTTCTCCTCTGTAACCAGCACTGGCACAAGCAACTTCCTCCCTCAGTCTTGGTTTTCTTGGCAAAAAGTTGCTTATTTTGTTGCATAATTTTTCTCCCAATTGGTCCGACCGCTGGCTCGTTCCAGAAGGATGTGGCAATCTCTTCCTCATGCCCGTGTTGGTTGCCTGTTCTCTGCCAGCGGAGCGGGGCGCTGCTGCCGGGCCGCCCCTGCAGACGCGCTGCTGGCAGGGGCAGCGAGCCGCAGTGGTTTCCTGGGGCGAAACTTCCCGATAGCGCGTGTGTGTCTGTGTTTATGAATGTGTTGTTTCTTATTTTTCTTTGGCTTTCACGGGATGTCCCAGCTGTACAGATTACATCACCGTCACCCTGACACAAATTCCAGTTATTCACACTTATGACAGCCCTGCCGCTTGCGTCTCGGAGCTGGGGCTGAGCAAAAGGTCTCTGCCCGGATCCGGGATCCTTGGTGCGGGCCCATCGTGTCCTGAAAAGGACGGTTATCTCTGCGCGCCGCCCCCGGCTCTGCGGCTGACGTCATCCAGGCTATTTAGAGTGCGGTCTCGGCAGGAAGATGACTCCTTGGTGGAGTTTTGGAATTGCCATGCTACGAATCCACATAAATTCTACCATTTCACAAGTTTTACAAAATCACTTTTTTAACCGCCTAGGGCACAAAGTCAACCTGAGATTTAGGAGGGGGGAAAAAAACCTAAGCTGTGATTTGCCTCTTGCCCCACGAATATAAAAGATGTTAACTTTAATACTTGTGTCGTTTTGTAAACCAGTAAGAAGATATAAGGCAGAAGCAGCTGAGCTGACACTGTATTTGCAGGTGACAGATTTCATAGTCACCTAAATCTCTCTGAGTGAGCCTTCTAGATACAATTTTCACTTTCCTTGGCAAATGCACCTGTAAAGGATATATTTCATTCTTGCATTGATCCAGGCTCTGGTGAAACAGGGGTGTTGTGGAAGGCCAAGCCCATGTAAGAAGGGCCTAAAACTGAGATATTTTATGCTGTCTGGTGTTCAAGGAAAAGTAGTGAAGAAAAAGAGCAAGAGAAAAAGAGAAATTCAGGTGCTCCTTTCAGGCAGCGCTGCTGAGCTGGCAAGCTCTCCTGTACACTGGCTTCGGTAGTAGCTAAACTATAAAAAGACTTCAAATTGGAAGAAGTACTAGGTCCTCAGCAGGAACGTAAGAGGTCCTTTCCTGAACCTGATTCACTGGGAAAACAGGTAATTAATGTGAGCGGGGCAACATCTACTTCTTGAGAGCAAAGGAGAGGGCAGATGTGGGGATGTAGGATCTGGGTCAGTCTCTGGAGAGCTGTTGTAAGGAAGAAAAGATGAAGTGACAGTTCCATGAACTTGCTAGATGACAGACTATTAGAAATAAAATAGCTTCTTTTAGGAGAGCTATAGGAAAGGGTCAATTTAGGAAAGCCAGAGTCACTTTAGGCATATGTTGTTTGGGTGTGATATGGCAGTAATATTTTGAATATCTGTGTATCTCTTGAGTCTTTAGGAAGACTCTGAGTTGGATTGGGAGTGGTGGAGGAAATGAAAGTGGGAACAATGCATTTAGAAGGTGTATGAACCTATTGATAATTGATAGACAGAAAGAGTAAGCTTGGACACAAAGCAAGACACAACAGGATGTGTATGAGAGGGTATCTTTATAGCCTCATCGTCAGTGATGGCACAGACAATGCACAATAGCACCTTGTCTGCTACAGCACCCACGTCCCCAAGCAATGTTCCCTGCAAAGGTGTCTGGACCTAATGTGTCATTGATAAAAATAACTAGGATAAAAATAATAATATATATATATAAAATAATGGATTAAAATAATACTCTTTTTTTTTTTTTTCTTTTTCCACATGCGGAGTGTCTGGTACAGAATTAGGGAGCGAAGCCAGGATGTTCAAGTCTGCTGGAGTGAGCGGGTGGGAAGGAGCTGAGCAGTAACGCGCGGCGGGCGCGTTTCCCTGCGCCCTCCCAGGGACGGAGGCCGGGAGGAAGCGGCGCCGAGCGAGCAAGGCGGCAGCGCGGCCAGCAGGAAGCCCGTGAATGGGAGCTCTTCCATTCCCTGCTCGTGTTTCATGGGGGTTATTGTCTGTAGAGGCACAATGCTTTTCCTATGGAAATTTAACATCAGACGAAACGAAAAGCACTGAGAGCAGCAAATCACTCTGGAGTAATGGGAGTGACTAAGGTGGGAGCTGAAGTTCTGCTGTGGCTGCGGGTGAGGCCGTGGGTAGAAGCTCAGGTCATTTCTCCTTCCATCCACACCAGTCTCCCATTTCTAACTAGCCACCGGCCTGGCCGCTTCCAAGGAGAGCAGTGTCTTCCGCAGGGCGTTTCTGCCTCGCTGTCACCGCTGCCTCTGCAGTTTGTCACTTGCAGGCCATTGCTCCCCATTCTTCCCTTTTCCTTCTGACCGAGGGCCTTTTCCTAATGGAGACGGAGTCCAGGATTTGATGAGCCAAAGGCATTTTTTGACAGTGTCACGATCATCATCTGTTTCTGCTGCGTGCAGCAGAAACCCAGGCCTTTCTTTGAACGCTGACACTCCAAGTCCTCAGGTCCTTCCCTGCACTTCGTTCACCCGGCCTAATAATAGAACAGAAGTCTCAGCACCCTACACTGCAATTATGCTTTTAATTAAGAGCAGAGCTTCGTACTGCATCAGGACGAAAAGGGAAACGGACTTATTTTCGTTTTTTGATCCCTGGTGAATTATATTGATCTATGGATTAAGGTCAATAAATTTTTCATTTTTTGCAACTAGCACTCTCATTATTTCATTTACTCCTTATAAGTCTTGTAAACAGTAATATCATAAAGGTAATATGCAAAACAGTAACCTTACAAAAAAAGTATGTACTGAGTATAGATTTCTTTAATGTGCTTAATGAGAGTCACAGAAATTCAGAGTAGAAAATTTTCATCTGAATGATATGAGCTATTAATTACAGGTCTGCACGTTCCTATGGCTCAGCAACCTTAGTAAATATATCATTAGTGGTCCACAGAGAAGAAATGAATAGCATGGTGGTGGTGTTCATATTTTCATCAGCTTAACACATTAATGATATAATTGCCATTATTTCTCCATAAATGTTATTGTTGTGTCTGCCAGCGCATGCTGTGTGATCCGAATTGCAAGGGGAAGTGATTCACAGGATAGCCAATGATTCACATGAGCGCTTCCCTGCCCGTCCATAGTCTGCTAAAATCCAGGCCATGCTATGAGAGGCTGAAAGGCACTGTATATTATGTATACTGTGATTGTTACAGGCAGCTCCAGCAGACTCCTTTCCGTGAATCTACATGTTGAAATAGATCACCGTTTTGTTTTCTATCTTCATTTTGCTATTTTATTTTACTAAAAATGAAACATTTCAATGAGAGCCAAAAATGAAAAATATGTTGGGTGTCTGGGAACTTATTCTGTTCAGAGAGAGGTTAATACAGCAAGGCCCAACTTAAATCACCGTATTAACCCTGCATTGGACCTCAGAAGCATTGATATTTAGACTCTATATTTCATAACTCAGTAGATATCCCTTACATGAACTTGCTCAGGCTTCCCTTGAAGCCATGTAAATCTTCAGCACTATGTCCTGTGGCAAGGAATTCCACAGCAAAATTAAATGATGTAAAGAACCACATCTTTTTCTGTTTGTTTGTTTTGAGCCTGGTATCTGCTGGCTTTATCCAACACCCATCAGCTCTTGGAGAGAACCAGAGTGCAAGAAGTCAGTTCTTACTCACCATCTGCATGACACTCAGTGCAGACTTCTACCACATTCCTGCCCCTGTCATCTCTTTTCAGATCGAGGAGTCATCGTTTACTTCGTTATTCCATGTACACATACACAAGCGCACGTAGGCACGAGCACTCAGGCCACTTTGTTCATTAGTACTGAGTTTATGAGCAGATGGGGGACGCCTAAGAATTTGTGCTGCAGGAGCCTTGGTGATTTGGTACTTAGAGTTCACTCACTGGTCTGAATTTGAACCATTGCAAGCTCTATTGCTATGCAAATTGGATGGTGAAGAAAATACAACAACATAACTTATTTATAAGTGTGTTGGCAGGCCTACAGAGCAAGTACTTGGTTTTTTTTCCCATTCAATAGGGTATTTTTGTTTTTGTTACGAAATGCATTGTTTCTGCTGTTACTATGTAAATGGTAACAATTGAGAGAAGAAATAGTGTGAAGTTTTA
Organism: Nothocercus julius; assembly: GCA_013398735.1. NCBI lineage: Eukaryota > Metazoa > Chordata > Aves > Tinamiformes > Tinamidae > Nothocercus > Nothocercus julius. Next base: position 2,878,347 of record VZSV01000106.1, on the reverse strand, counting down.
AACCATAATTGTTAACCTGTAAAAAACAGGGTATTATTTCTCCTACTAGCTACTTTCCGGTCTGTGCAAAATCCTCTAAACAAAGAGCATGCAGAGTATGCAATCAAAACCTGGGAGCGCATGGGCTGTGTCTGACCAGCCCAGGTACAGCTATTCTCCACTGTTTCCATGAACACATCATGGTCGGAGTTTTGGGAGAGCCCAGCACAGATTTTCAACTTTCAGAGGAAGCAGAGTGCACTGGAACTGCCAGCATGGGATCGCTTTGCTGTGGAAAAATAACTGGCCCTGATGAGCGCAGTTGCTTTTGAGGCCCTCAGAAGAAAGTCCTGCAGATGTGGAAGTGCTGTTGTGGTCCATGAGATGTTCTGCAGCATCCGATCAGTATCTGCCTTTTGGTCATCAAGTCAAATTTGGCAAGTGTGGTGCCCCCTGTTACCAGCGGCAGCACAGTGAGGGCAGAGGGGAGTTGAGACCAAGGCTTTGATGGAGAGCTAACAGACACCTCCTGTGCTTGGTGAGTTAAGAGTAGCTAATAACGGGAGGATGAGGAGGGAACAGCATTATAGACAAATCCCATCATACACACAACATAACCATTTACTTTTGAGCTTCTCAAAATAGGAATAATTAATCTTTTTCTTTCCATTTTTATAGTTTTAAAGCTTACAGAGGCAAAAGTGGGCATGTTCTGGCAATTAGTAATCAGCTGAATCACAGGTCTGCAAAGGCGCATGTAATAAAATGCCAGGAAGAATCTTCCATTTTATGTTTAAGTTCTTATATCTGGAATGCAAATCTGCACTGCCCTGCACAACAACTTTTTCGGAATAGATCAACTGTTTCAAATGAGGGATCATTTATATGTTTTTTTTTTCTTTTTTTCCTGTGGCTTTGACAGTGAAAAAATGAGGCACCTCTGTTTTGACTTGTTGGAGCAAAAGACAAGCAAATCTGAACCGGGGATACATCCCTGGCCACCCTCCAGAGAGGTTTCTGCCAGTCTGATTATATGGTCCCTAAAACTGCACCAGCTCAATATATTTAGTCTCTTTTAGAGGGCATAAATGAGCAAAAAGAGCAATCAGTTGCATTGAAAACAGGAAGTGAGCACGTTGGATTGGATCCAAGATTGGACCGTGTTCCACAAGCCACATCTTCCATTCCCACTTCTTAGGTTGCCTTCATGGCTGCAAATCATATCCTTCTAAGCAGGAAAACTCAGGTAGGGACATATCAGGGAAGATTTCATTGCAGAAGCTCTGCTGTATCAGGAAAACAATGTTGTGAGACTCCTCCAAATGAAAGACTTGTTCCCAGACCTGTATTTTGAGTCCATGATATGAATCCACACACCCACATGCACTAATGTAACCAGTAGCCGAAAGTGACGCTAGTCAAAATGTAATAGCAATTCCACCAGCATCATGTACAGACCAGTTTGAAGCACACACTTTTACTGTTTTCAGGATAACAGACTTGCATCCTGAAGTCATTAACTGGGTAGTTAAGGACTCTGAAAATAGATCAAATTGGGGCTCAGAAGCTGAATTTGGCTATGTTTGACTAAGTAGAGTATGGCACGAGCAAGGTCATCACTGGGCTCTGTAAGCCTGCACAGTTCCTCTTAGTCTTGCTATCTTCCAGGCCCCCTTATCTTGCTCCATCTGCTCCATTCCCGCGATATTTTTAGCATGCATTCACTGTACGATTTTTCCAGTCTGGCTGCCTGACCCTGCTGTCTCTTAACAATGCAGCTGCAATGGAAGTGGTGCACAAGCACAGGCTGTCAGCGACGTGGGACTTCTTCCAGATCCTGGAATAGCCACCAAATTTGACCAATCCTCTCCCTGTCCTCTTGGAGCTATTTTCTAGTAAGTCAAGCCGGGCTGATTTTTCTCTCTCTCTTTTTATTTTTTTTTTCCTTTTCGCCTCTAAGGTTCTGTTAACCTATAAATGGCTACAGCCCAGCTTTGAAGTTAACACTTCATTAAGATTAATTGGGGAAGTTCACACCTCTGCCGGGACTGCCAGTTTGTCTAGCAGACTCAGCAAGGCTGGAGTGTGCTGATTGATTCATTGGTGCCTGGCTTGGTAGCCATAAAAGCAAAGTAAGGATCTCAGCAAGCCGAGCAAGAGCTAAGGAACCACCTTGCTTCCATGGGCTCTGGATCCTGACCCTGCCGCGCTGACCGGACAACCGTAGTTCTCAATTTGCAGTACGTACTCAGGTGCAGGTCTCAGGGCAATAAATGACCGAGGATATCTGATTCGCTTTTATACCACTGGTGCATTAGTTTACTGGAGATTATTCACTGGAAGAAGGAGGGAGAGGGAACGGGAGTCTCCCGGCGCACAGGCCGTGCCAGGTGCGCTGTATCCAAGGATTGCTCCCCAGGAGGACGCAGAGCTGCGTAATTCTCTCTTTCTCTTCCCATCATGAACTCAGTGACAGGTCACGACCATCAGGACCGGGACAGCTATCGCACTGTTAGCCCCTGCTCTCGCAGTGCCGGGGAGCTTTGCTCTTCTCCGTGCCTCCAAGCTCGGGCTATTTGCAACAAGCAGAAATCAGAATACAAAATGCAAATTGAATATGGCTTAAATCTTCTGATACCGAGGATTCTTTTTTCTCAAAGCCTAACCTCTCAGTGTGTTTTTTTTTTTTTAATGAGAAAAAGAACAAGAAAATAACTACCCCTGTCAGCATCTCTACCAAAATGGAGCACGGGGAGATTTGCAAGGTCCCCGTCTTGCACTGGGGAAGGATGAGTGGATCAATGCCACTAGCTGCTCTTCTGTGCCCCCCGCTTTGGTGGCCATTATCTGCCCTCACGGGCATCCTGCTGCTCCAGCTCACAGCGTGATGTCTCGTTGCAAATCCACTTTTACCACCGGTTTCAGCTAATATGCCAGTCTTTGACCTGTGCAGACAGGCCTTCTGCCACGCTCCCGCAAGGAGCAGCAGCCTTCAGCAGCCAGGCAGGCAGCAGACGTCCCTTGGCTCTGTCTTCTCTCCTCATGTCCCAGCTCTGGCAGGACAGTAAATCACCAGTGGTCATCTGAGGCCAAACGCCGTTTCTCTAGGATTTCCAGGTGACAGCAGCCAGAGCTGGGGTGGGCAAAGCAAGCCTCAAACCAATGGGTGCTGCACATAAACATATCAACACCGGGTTTGGTACCTCTGGGTACCACCTCATCTACTGCAAATGTGCTTGTCCCACGCAGGACAGACAGCTGTGGCCAGGGACGGCTGTGTCTCGTATGGCATAGTAGGTAACAGTCGGATCTTAGCGTACGTCACAGTTCATATCCAGAACAGACCTTGTCCACAATTAAATATCATTCTTAAGAGCAGATGAGCCGTGAAGTCTCGTACAACAACGCATAAAAGCCATAGCCAAAGCGGTTTAAGTGATCTCCTGGAATAAGCAGTGATTACCTTCCATAGTAATGACAGGGTGGTGCTTTCCGTAATATCTGGTCAGCGTTTTGAAAGGGTTATGATTAGCTGTGATATGACAAAATAAACAACGGCTTTCATACTTACTGTTCTGTGCAAGATAATCTTGTGGCCTGCAGCTAGGAGACATATCCCTTGTAGCACAGTCAGCTCCTTTGATACCACTTTATCTTACTTTTTACTGTGTTTATTGCTGGCAGAAAACAAGAGTAAATGTATAGATAAACTTTGAGGTCTTATCATCTTGGCTAGAGGGGCAATCCTGGCCCCATTCATGTAAACAGCTAAATTCCTTCTGATTTCATTTGGGCCCGGATTTCATCTCTTCTGAGTGCCTTGCCCCTCTATTTGCAGTCCTTGAAGCCGCTGCTCTCTGCCGTCTGCATTGCGCCGGGCGCGGGGATGCAGCTCCGCAGGGAGCACGGCAGAAACGCCTGGTGCTAAACTCTCGGGTCTTTCAGTGTTTCCAGGGCAGAGGGGACGGGAGGATCCATGGACTGGGCACCAAGAGCCCATCGGGCACAGGAAGGGGTAGCAGCGGCTCCAGCAGTGGCGGGAAGACCGGCTGTAACCTCATCCTCTGATATGGCTGCTAAAACCAGCACAGTTCCCTGTATTCCCAGTGGAGCAGGACGAATAATCTCCAAGATTAGAAAGACAGAGAGGAGCATGATAGCTTAGACTTCTGGTGTCTTCATACTGTTTCTATGATACCTGTACCTGGAATCTGTAAAATAATGAAAAGATAGCAACCATGGAGACTTCTGCAGGTACAGCCTCTGCCTGTTGTGTCATCATGGCTTCACGACTGGCAAGGACATTTTCATTTCTGTGGAATGACCTTTGGTCTCTACAGCTCATATAGAGGGAATCACAAACATGTCCATTTATAATGCATATTTTTTTCTAAAATCTGTGTAAGGTCTGTGTAAGTCACATGTAGGAGTCTGGGCTTTCTTGATGCAGTGAGGACTCCTCTTCCAACTTCACAGTAACCAAGAGCTCTACTGCAATTTAAAAAAATCTCAGTTCCTGCTTTATTAGCATCTTCTTAAAGGCTTTTCAATAGTCCAATTACTCACATAGATGGATATGTCAGAATTCCTTTTAAGGAAGAAAGATTTTGCTACACAGAAGCAGTAAGTCTTGCCTGTTAGAAGAAAAGAGTTGGTGACTTCGACAAGAACCACCCCCTTTCCTTATATCTATGGATGCTAGTACTATAAATAATTACAACCGCTGCCTCGTATTTCGTGGGGACACCTATCATTCAGAAGAACTGGAGGTCATGCAGTTTTAGCTGGATCTCTGTCTCTGTTTGAGACAGAGCAACAGCAGGTGCATTTCTGTTTAACTTGAAAAGAGTTTCTTCCAGCTCCTTCTGCCCAGTAAGAAGCAACGTATTTTATTCCTTCAAAAAGTTCTTTCAATCAATGGGGTGATAGCAGAACTCCAGGCAAGCTGCTTGTCCTACTGCTTTTGGAGATCAAGGAGACCCAATGAGAGGGAATGGCTAGTTGACATGACGGTTAGTTAGTTGGTTAGTTGACATGATGGTTGTACCAATAGAACTTTCAAGCTAAGATAGCATTCATTTTTCCAAGTATAAGCACCTCAAAAGGAGCCTAGGGATATTATTTCTGGGCTAGATCACCTAAATTGAAAATGTATCTCGGTGAAGTCAGTCTGGAAAATAGCAAGATTCCTAGTTGCAGCCCTTGGAAATCGTTATAGACGTAATGCCAGATAATTTCTATAGGGTTATGCTATGATCAGAAATAGTCTGGAAAGAACATTTAGAATCTGGATTTGATTTGCTCTAGGACCTGGAGTTGAAATCCAAATCAGGATTAAGGAGGATTAGAGTATTCAGCAGGAGATTTTGGTTTCAAATGGTAGAAACTGTGAGAGATTTAGCTGACTTTGGTGATAGGCCAACTTCTTAAAACACCTTGACTTTTGCACACCTCTTTTTACTCATAATTGAAGCCAGCATGTAAGCATTATGTACACACAGCACACATTTCTATTGGTAATGTATTTATCCTGAAAAAATATATTTTTACCCTGTGACTGAGACAAACAAGCTCCATTTTTGTATCTTATTCCATATCCCATCAAATGGTATAGACCTAATTTGAATTCCAGTAATGAGGAATAACTTGATAATTTGCTTACTTAGTGAATGAAAGGTTAATTCTATGTATTTTCAGAGTGTTGTACTGCATACTAGTTTGTTAAAGGCATTTTACCACACAGCTGGTGAAAGATTTCTTAAAAAAATACAAGAGGCCTGTATGCTATTTGTTTTAACTTTCTCCTCAACTTCTTTTTCATTAAGTTCCCAGATGACTGCACACTCTTGAATGCAGCAATCTGTTTAATCTAGTTTCAGCTTTCCTTTTCCTGTTTTGCTGTTTACTTTTCATTCCGTGCCAATAACTATTGAGGCAATACTGTGGATTCATTATCTCTGTTTCAGGGCTCTTGGAATATATGTGTTGGCTTTACTGTGTGTGTGCATGCACGAGAGGCAGAGATGGAATAAACATATATGGGGCCAATTAGTTTGTACACTTAAATTAATGAAGAGCAATTTATGAATCTCCTTTTCTTTCTGAGAATTTGGAAATACTAAGAACATTTGCCATGTAGCCTTCAAAAATTTCAGAAGCAGCTAGAGGGTCACACTCTAATACTCCCTTCTGTATACTCATGTCTTTTCTAAAAATATTTCCCAGCTTAATCTTCAGTATGTGGAACAGGAGGGCAGAGGGGGAACTGCAGTGTTTACGATCAAAGTGCAAAGACGAGGAAGAAAATTAAATCTGCGAGAAGCAAGTCTTTTGATCTCTCCTCATTTTCCTCGTTATGCAGTTAACAGTACCAGCAGTTATGTTTTAACTAAACACTGAGTTTATGGACCCCTGCCTCCTCGTTTGCAGATAGTGGAAGGTCAGGAGGAACTTTGCTAATTGCCTTTTGCTTTTGCAGCTTTGCCTTGAGTTGGGCCACCCAAACAAGTCGGTGGGAGCCTAAACAATATGAGTGATCTGGGTAGGTCGCTGCTTGATATAGGTAGGACACAATCCCATCAGAGATGTCTGCCCCGGTTGTGTGCAATCCCCTCGTATAACCGTCTTGATAGAGAGGAGAAGCTCTGAAATATCACAGGTAGAAGGGCCTCGAGGACCTATAAACTTGAGAGATAATATTACAGTAAATAACATCAATAGAAAATTAACCCAGCTGTCAGGGTTTGGAAAGAAGGGTAAAAAAGCAGGGTGTCTTGTAAGTGCCTTCTGCTCTTTGAGGTTTTCTCTCATTGTAACAAAGCACAGAAGAATAATGTAGCCATACTCAGCTACGTCCCCGCAACCCCTCTGAGACACGGGTAACTCACAAATACAAATATGACTCACCAATACGAGTATAACAAGACACAAATAATTCAGCACTGGGCATTAAGGAGAACTTGCATTAGGGCAAGGCACAGAGTGCAACAGCACAGAAAAGCATGTCCCTTATCACTGTTAGTCATTTATAATTTAAGCTCTGAATAGACAACTGATTCTGAACTAGTTCCAAAAATAAAGGAAAAGGCGGGGGGAGAGGAAAAAGTGGTTCCGGAGAAGTCAGTACTTTGGCTTCCACTGATACCGGCTACGAACTTGCATGGGTGGACAGCACTGCTGAATTGGGACACAGGCAGGTCATTTCAAACAGTCCTGCAGTTGAGCAACACTTTTCACCCCAGGGAAGTCTCCCTTCCAAACATTTTCATCATTCCACATGGGATTTCTTTCAAAGTAAGCTTTTGGCTGCTCTCAGTGATTTTTTTTTTCTTGTTTTACTCTTTTTTGAAGAGTTTGAAATGTATAGGGAAACTGCTGTGTTCTTTTCACCAGATGTTTCCAAGTTCTGGAAAGCTTTCACCTGCAGATAGGTTTATCCTGAGGGAGAATTATTTCCAGGTTTACTTGTAGAAGAAAGAGAACCATACACACCACGAAGGATGCCCGCCTTCTCCTCAGACATTCAGAACTGAGATCTGTTTGGGTATTCTAAATATTTGTATGACAGCCTGCAGAAAAAGCAAGCAAATGCAGATGTATGTTCCTAAGAAGTTCATTGGAAAGCATTTATTTTTTTGTTTTTTACGTACCCTAATAACAAGTTTAAGGATCATAATAACAAGAAAGGACCCCCAAACCAACCTGGAAGACAGTGAAGTACTAAACAGCCACAGCAGCAGAGAAGTGACTGACTCATTGCACTGGAATACGGAGACCTTTCCTGCTGGGTCACAAACCCTAACCCAGGGCTGCTGTGGTGGCACCAGGCTGTCACCATTCGGTGTCACCCCGAGCTTACCAGATGCACTGTGGTTCACAGCTATATCACAGGAGAGTTAACGTTAACTAGCCGCACCACTTACTCTACCAAAAGAAAGATTTATAATGGAATTGGCCTCTATACCATTGATAGCATCTATAAGGGAGATTTGGAGAAATTGCCAAGAATCTGGACAACAAGTCAAGCAGATCAGATGGCTAACAGAGAATGGGGAACTAGGAGAGTTCTCCTCAAAAAGCAAGTATAATGGAGAGAGATAGCAAACACAGCAGACAGACTAAGGATGCAGGAGCACCTATGTATACGTACCATGCGTCTACAACAAGCAGGATCCCGGTGACCAGGTTGCTCCTGTGCAGATGCCCCTGGGATCCCTACCTCCCTGTTTTTTTTCTGCTGCATCTCGGCATCCAGAGGCATTTAAGCCTTAGAAAACACCTGGAGGTAGCACCTAGGCTGGGTAAATCAAGGCGTAAAAGCAGGAAGCCTTCCTGACCTCCTCAGCGCGTGGTGTGCACACATGCATGTGAGCGCACGCACGCGTTCTGCGGGAAAGGCAAGAAGGAACTGAGGCAGCAGCCCGTGACTCCGGGTGTGGGCGAGACCCGTAAGGCACCCGCAGCATTGCTGGGTTATCAGCAGGGCTCTGTCTTCACGCTGCAGCAGCTGGGCTGTCTCCCAGCAGAAAACGCTGCAGGCAACGTTTGTGCTTTGTGGCTGTTATCCATAGGAGCAGGTAGGGGATTAGCGACCAGGGAGGGTTTCACGGCTGTCACCAGGCTGCACGTTGCAGCTGCTCAGAAAGGCATGGCAAGAGAAAGGAGATAATTCAGCCTCTTCTGTCCCAAACCCGCAAGTCCCTTGTATTCGCACTGGAGAATTGTCTCTCTGTGGTGGAATGTAATGTGTGATGCGTATCTGCACGAGATACGGCTCCGAGTCATGTTACTGCCTGTGTTTGGCACCGATGCTGGCTTATTGTACAGCGTCCTCCCCTTCCGTTCACTCCTGCCTCGGTAATGGAGCACTCTGTCCCCGCAGCTGGGCCACAGCTTCTTGTGTCTTGTGTTACCTGGCTGGAAGAAGGAAAAAAGAAAGAAAAAAGAAAAAAAAAATCAGTTTTAGGAATGTTGTTTTTCAGCCAGATCAATTTCCTGATTCACGGCACTGATACAAACATCAGCTGGAGCAGCACAACCAGGAGGGCAGAGCACGAAGGCACGAGCGAGCAGCGAGGACCAGCAATAGCCTAAGGCTGAACTGCTGCCAACGCCTCTGCCTGCAGAAACACAGCTCGAGCCGCGCTTTGGGGGTAAAGCTCAGCCCAGCCCAGCCTGTGTCCTCAGCAGTGCAGAAGTATCACAAGCTTGGCTGTTTTCTACTTCTGCCTTTGATTTAGGGGGCATGAATTTAGATTTGCATCTTGCATCCAAAGAAACCTCATTATTCCCTTAAGCAGCTTGCTTTCACCAGTGTAATTAATCAGGAAGCTGCAAAAGACCATTTTGTTTCATCCCAGGTTTAAAATCCTGTTCATCTCGGTTCTTCCCAGGCACTGTGCAGGCACTCCCACATGCTGCATTTTCTGAGCAGTGTATATGCTCTTATTTTTAGTTAAAGGCAGTAGAAATACATTTGCTTTAAGGAAAACATCACTATAATGTTTGGTAGTCTTTGAAGTAGGTGTTAACAAGTGTATTTTAAAATTACCTGGCTAAAGTGTCTTACCCTCTCACTGTTTTGGCATTCTCTTAACCTCCCAGTTGTCCCAAATACTTAAAAAAAAAATTGTCATTTCATCAATATATCACAAAAAAATACTTGTTTTCCCCTCCTTTAGCAGGATCTCTGGGCTCTTTAGAATGTAGCATTTGCACCACCTTATTCTAAACATACTTCCTTCATCCCCTGCTAAACATAGGTAAGCTTTTGTGCATTTTGAATCCATAATTTATGGATTAAATGAGTTTTTTATCTTCAGTGAATTACATTAAAATATTTAAGTGCTCTTTTTTAGCTGATAAATTGCAGTCACAGACAGTCAGTCAAGGAGTGGAACTGAGCAGCCTTCAGGATCAAGTTCAAACTTGTAAAAAGATATGAGTTACTGAGATTTAAAAAAAAAATCTAAAGGTCAAATCTTTCCCTAACAAGGCTAACTGTAGTTCTCTCTCTTCCAAGCAGACTATTACAGAAGAAATATAAAGTGAGATGTGGCCTATGTTGAGTACTTATTGAAATTAACCTTGTATTTCTCATTGCCTTTTGTTAAATACATGCCAAACAGAATCATACGTTCCCAGGGGATTCCCTCTTGGCCCCTGATGCTGCCTGTGCTCACTTGATTACCCTGAACACATCAGTGTGAGGGTGGGTGATAACACAGGTAAGTGGGTGAATGTTTCCAGAACTGGCGTGTGAGCAGTTTGTTCTTATAGCTGTCTCATATAATGAGCTGAGACAAGCGTGTCTGCTTTGAATGTGTTATTTTGCATATACGCTTATGGCTAATGTTAAATATAAATACCTGTCCCTGACATTTGGAAGGACTGGTGTGCTTTGGGGTAAATCTGTGAGGAGTTCAATGCCCGCCAGAAGAAATGATCAGTATCAGTTCAGTGTTGGTTCCAAGTCGTTTCATGTTTCCACACAGCATTTATGCGAATGCCATTACAGAAATGCTATGTTCCCCATTTTGCAGTAGGAAAAAAACCCATAAGACTAAGGGAGTGGCGTGATGACATGATAAATTTGTCTTTTGGACAGGGATTTAAGATGTGCTGCTATATGACACCAAGTATTTATTTGGTCTAAACTCCCTCTGCCATTTCCAGTTTATTTAAAAAAAATATCTGATAGTCTAGTTTTGAAGAGCTAGGCTTGCTGCCAGATCAGGCATGTCCATCAGTTCATACCAGCTATATGTCACCTCCTAGAGCAGATGCAGGGTTAGCACAAAGGCATCAAGTTGACGTGAACTGCATCATGCACGCTGACAACTTCAGCAGAAATGCCTGCTCCAGGATAAATATGCTGAGAGGGAAGCTAAATGTGCACAAATCCAGTATTAATGCTCATGCAACCATGGCTTTACAGCCTTGACGGAAGGAGATGGAGCCTGGAGGAGGCTGTGACATCTTGGAGCATCTTTTCCCTTTCCCATAGTCACTCAGGGACTGCCACAGGCAAGACAGAGTAAGCCACACGCATTCAGCCAACTATTAGGGTACAAAGTTTGAAGGATTTTTTTGCCTACGACAGTGACATTCAACAACCTTTTACAGAGCATGGCAGAAATTTCATTTGACACTTAAGTTTCTTCTGTTTTCATGCCTGGGACGGCACCATGCTGAGACAAGCGACAGGAGAAGCAGTAAGGGCACCCAGTGCCACGATGAGGATGGCTCTATGCCCTTCTGGGAGCCGCGTCTTGCAGAAAGGCTCTTTCTAAATGTGAACGTCCCCAAGGTGCAGCCTGAGCTGCTGTGGGGTCACACAGGAGAGGGGACCATGACACAGGACAGAGCACTGCTGGGGCGCTGGGAACCGGCTCTCCGAACCTGTCCGATAACTTAATTCGGAGAACAGAAATACACGCTCCATGGAGAAGATTCACTAATGACTGCAACTCAAAGGAGATTGCTCTTTATTTCACAACTCCATTTCTAAAGCTCAAATAGTTCAAGAGAAGGAAATGAGAGATTTATGAAATGCACAAAATGCACATAGGAGAGTTTCTTCAATCCTTGTGAAGTGTCTATAACATTTAATTAACCTTTACTGTGTATGACTTTTTTTTTTTACATCATAACAATAATGTTTGGCACTTACATGGCACCTTTCTTTTGTAACATCTTTTGGTTTTGGAGATCACAAATGAATTTAATAAATATCTGTCAATTAAGCCTCACTTAATCCATGCATGGGTAATGGAAGTTATTCTATTTGCTTTTCCGGCATGTCAAGATTAGTGTAATTCATACTAATCTTCAAGACTTAAAATAAAACCAGAGGCAGAAACTAGGGAAAAATCCACTCGCCTTCTTATTTTAACACACTGTGGTCATGCCTCCAGCCCTGCAGTGGGTCTATGGTCAGTTTGCAGGTGAAATATAAGTTCATCTTTGAGCTGTCCACCACCGAATGGCTCAGAACCTATTTAAGAAAGAGACCATTAAGAAAGAGACCAGTGCATATCACAGCTGTGGCCTCCCAAGATGTGTATAAAAGAGAGGAGCTAAGAACATACATTGCCTACATTGGCTTCCTTACAGCCACTGCTCCTCCCTGAGTCAAAAATAGTTTTGAGGTTTTGTTGATCTCTAGAGCTTGCTGCAAGATCTGTATTTTGTTAAGGTTTTCAGAAGGTGGGCAGAATTTGGGTGTGATAAAAGATGACAGTTTAAGCCTGGCTATTTACTGCAGATAAAAGAAGTCACGGAATTTTAAAATAAACATTACTTTTAAAATCACGCTAGCCTGAGGCACAGCTACACAAAGGCAGTTTCCAAGGCCATACCAAACATTTGTATTCCACACTCAAATATTTAGCAACATGAAACAGACAACTGATCCGAGGCATAACATTTTGAGCCTGGAAAAATTATCAACTTGGTAAACCATTTTTACAGCTTGACTGTTTTTTCAAAGCTATATATTACCCATTTCTATGCAATCTGGGGGAACGTCTAGGAAACAAGGGTCATTGATGGAAAAGAATCTAACATGAAATTTGCTTAAATTTCATGCATTTTTGAGGTAGTATATTGAAATTTGATGATTTACATTATTTTTTTAGAAAGGTCTGCCACTTAGGATAATGAAACTTGTTTTCCCTGAAGAAGTCTAAAGCTTTGGAGGAATTTGTCTCGCTTCTTGGAAAACTGTTTTGTCTCTCCATAATGTTTTCAAAGAGCCTCAGTATTCGTAGGGCATGAATGGGAAGAGCCCTCTGCTTGCACACAAATACAACCCTCTTCCCTGTTACCAGAGATTTGGTGATCATCACTGCCAGCTGGAAAAATTGGCCCTATCTAGGTACATGCCTGCTGCATTTGTGACTGAAAATACATTTAGGAAAACTCTGAAAATAAAGGGAAACTTGCAGGTGACTCATGAGCACTGAGTTTTTAACCTTGCACCATGATTTATTGCAAGCTTGTGATCTCAGGTCTGGACATAGGGACCCTTCCAGCACCAGGGAGTTTTATGACTTTCATTGTTTTTAAGTTATTTGCATGTTTACTGCAAAAATTTTGAGCTTGATGGTGGGATTTAGCTCTGAAAAGCCAGGGCTGCTAAGCCATCGTCATAGCATCCTAATCATAGGTTTAATATAAGCTCCAGAACTTGTAAAGTTAACTGAGTAGTCATATATATATTTTTTTTCCCAGATGCTTTTTAAAGCTACTTTTTTTGAAAACTCTGTAATAATGATTTTTAACCTCCCACCTCTGCTCCTGCAGTTACCCTGAATTTAATCTGCTGTTGCTGAACAAATCTGCTGAGTCCTTGGTATAGTTTAACTCCAAAGGTGACGTTTCTTCTTGATGGTTCAATATACAAAAATCCCCAAATTGCATATTTTTGTAATTAACAGTAGATAAGGCTGTTTTATATAAAGACTATACAAGCAAGAAAAAAAAAATAAAGCTCCAATTTTTATCCTAGTTCAGTTTTAGGTTGTTCGGAATTTTTTGCAAAACATGGTCTATAATGTGCAGCATTAAGATTTTTAATGTGCAGGGAAAGACTTACAATAAGAAATTTGGTAGGGAGCTAGGAATAAAATACCACATATGGTGCTTCTATTCAGCAAGAAGAGTAAATACTTACTAAAGCATTTATTTCCTAATTGCCAGGTGTGGCTGCTCTTTAGAGGAAAGGGTCTCTATAACTGGCTAAGAAAAAATAAAGACACTGATTAGGAAGGAGATACGGTGTGAAGGGAAAATACTGTGATAGAAAAGGGCAAAGGATCAGCCTAAGTTTGCTGGTACGTGCAGAAATGCCAGCATCTGATTTTTTTTTAAGTGAGAAGAAATTATTAAGCGTATTTTAAGTCATTCCTGTTTGTATGGTCTCCTCCTCTTTTTCCTTTGTAGTCTTTTTTCTTTATTTTTTTTTTAATGACAAGAAAGATAAATTGCTAGTTGGTAAGAGTGCTGCAGGGGAAACACTGGGGATATAACCACCTAATTATGAATTTCCTGAATGTGCAACATGACCAGGAGCAACTGGACGAGATTAGTGCTGTATGTTTCATCTCCAGCTGTTTCACGAATACCAATCTCCAAAATCTTCCAAGAAGGCATTTTTTTTTCCGATGGCCCTACTTTTGGCTTTAACAATTCAAGCAATACTCTGGTTTTCGGCAGAGCCTGAACTGAAACAAGAGCTTTCCACAAACAAAACAAAACCCAAGGAGCCAAAGAACTGCACAGTCTTAAGGAGATTTAGCTGCAATATTTGTAAAGAATCAAAGAGGCATCCTGCTCACTGGCAAAAGCGGAGCTAACATTGCAGAGAAACATGATTAGGAGACAATGAAAGAGGCTTTTTTCTTTTGGTGCAGTGGTCAGAAGTTATTGTTTTGAATAAGCACAACTGGTGTGTAATCTTCATGGCAAGCTTCTTGAATTGGTTAAATGCCAAGGAAGCACTTGGCGGATGGGAACTTAGTTCAACTTACAAAACCAACGTAGATGAAAAAATGTAAAAAATGCACTGTGTAAGTCCTCAGCTTCAAGCAGACAAATTATGAAGACAATGGTGCTTCTCATGGAGGGGATGGCAACAGGAACATTTTCTTTCCATGATGCCTTTGTAAAGCTTATGAAACAACTAGTAGAATAATAACCCTGACAAAAACCTCCTCTTTTTGTGTCAGAAATGACATGGTATTTAGCAGACTTCTAGCTCCTGCTAAAGTCAGTGGGACTTTTCTGACTTCTAATGGAGTTTAATTTGGCTTAAATACTGCACAATAATAGTGTGGATGATGCAAACACCAAATGTAGGTTTTTACCTATTAAAAGGAATAGGAGGATGTCCAGTAGAAAATTGGTTTTGTCACAGGTTCGTGTGCCAATGTGCAAAGTTACCAAATGCCCCAATAAAAAGACAGGGAGCTCATTTTTACTTCAGAATCTTACAGTAATTAGTCCTTTGATGTTACTGCAAGAAGAAGTTTTTGATGGTTGAATTCTGTGTGTGTGTTACTGAGCACAAGAAATACGGAACAGTGCCCTAGAAAGGGAAAAGACCGCTAATTAATACCATGAATACAGACTCTTCACCAAACTCTGCGAGTTCACGAATGCAAAAAAAACCATGAATATACCCTCAGTGAATAACTGGCATTCATTTGCTCTAAATAGAGAGGTACAGATAGAAATCCAGGTTTGTGCTAATGTTTACATGCCCTAGCTATTTCAAAAGAGCCTCCTGCAGAATTTTGGATTCCCCACAGTAAAACTGAGCGGTGTGACCTCTGTGAGAGACTTACCCAGAGCCTCTGACTCTTGCCAGTCTCCACTGGCAGTACCTTGAAAATAAAAGATACTAAAGACTGAGTACATTCTAATCCATACTATTTAGTTTATCTGCATTTAGTTGTCCCTTTACCAGAAAAATGAGGGAGAGAAGATCACTATGAGCAGAAATGTCTGTATGATCTTGAGTGCCTAATTGTTTAAAACGTACTGATTCTTTCTTGCTTGTGATAAAAAACAAGCGCTCCTCCCCAAAAACAAAAAACACACAAAAGCAATTGCCCAGAAAAAAAATGAATTAACAAGAAAAAAAAAATTATGTTGTCCCTTCTTTATACCATGGGAGGAGTAAGTTTGTGACAATAAAGGAAAAGGAGGGGAGGACCCGTTTTGCTCTGGATGTTTTCTTAAGGGGGTCCCTTCTTTCTCTCATTCTCTTTATTTGGGTACCCTGCCCTTTCCACCTCGCACGTGGCTTCCTGCAGCCCAGGCGGATGTGACTGCAGGAACTGGGCAATTCCCACTCGGCCTCATTGGAGTTTGCTGGGGTTGGGTTAGGTGTTTCTCACTGAGGCCGAGTACTTCTCTTTTCCTCAGCCCAAGGTGCTGCCGGCCCTGAGGGGCAGAGTCTGGCCCCACAGCTCTTACACGGCAAATATAACACACCAGTCATACGTCAGACACTAAATCCGGGGCCAGCGCATCTGATAGCTGCTCAGAACCTTAATAAAATATATGGAGAGGGAACTCCTGTGGCCATGAGCCAGCCAGTGTTGAGCAGAACCACTGACTGCGTATGTCAGTGCTACGGGGTATTAAAAATGACTGAGGGCAGTATGCCCCAGGTGAAAAAAAAAATAAAACAAAACAAAACAACAGTATTCAGCAAATCAATCAGTCAAACCATTCTCTGTACACTGCGAAACAGAACTGGTGCCAAGATCTCAGCCTACTTGCCCTCCAGAATACAGAATTTGCAGCTTATTGAAACAGTAAAAGTTTAACTTGAATCCCATCAGAAATCTGAGGGAAAGTATCTCCTGAGAATAAAGACTGTCTTCGCAGCCTTTATAGGGATGTCTGATCTGAGATGTCACCTCTCGACTGAATGGACCGAGTTTCCACAGACCCTTGTCTGGAATTTTTTGCCAAATGGGACTGGATGGCTGAGGGGAATGACGACAGAATACGGGATTTAGAATTGGTTTGGATCCAGCCCCAGTCAACAGTGCCTAAATTGTTACTGTTTGATGGCTAAACAATTCCTGTTTGAAAGAAGTTAGTGGTTTCAGTCTGGTCCCAGTAGATCTGTATCTTGGGAATGACTGTCCTTGGTACATAATTCCAACAGAAAAGCCCAAGAAGGAGGCAGAATCCGCCCTTCATTCTGTCCCTCTGACACAAGGACGCATGGGAGGAGAGTGAGCGAGCTGTGCTACTGCATTTCCGACTCAGCTTGCTTCATGAAAAAAAGAAAGATACCACTACGAAAAAGAAAAAATATGCATCTTATTGAAAGCTCAGACTCAAACAAACAAACAAACAAAAAACCCAGATGTACTGAAATGGAAAAGTTAATGACTGTGGTCTACATTTATTTGGACGATTGTTTAGGTCAGTCATTTTCCCAATGTAATTTTCACATCCCGGCTGCTTAAACTAGTTTTGTAGGGAACTCTCGGGGCAGAAGATGTTTCCTCTTGGTCTGATTAATGCTCTTCCTTGATCAGCTGGCTCAGGCAGTGAGCCATTAAAGAATGAGCTTTATCTGTTATTTATGTAGGGATTTTTGAGGAAAAGCAGTCCTTGCTTCACTCTCCTCTGCCCTTTTCCTTGTTTTTTAGAACATGTCCAGTTTCCACTGAGCCATTTCACAATTGCTCTTAATTTTATCTGGTCCCTGAGTTTATCGGTATAGTGTGGCTGAATAAAAAGTGTTGTAAGGAAAGATGACACATTATTTTCAAATCTCCAACCCAGGGCAGCTTTGCTGTATTTTATGTGAATCCAGCCAATTTCATGGCTTCGGGTGAAGCTGGAAACCACATGAAAATCAAGTAACTGCGCGCATTTGTGCTCAAACTTGTCAAATGCGGTTACTGCAGATGAGTGTGTCTCTGAATTCTGCTCCAATAGTGAAGCCAAAGTGAAGTAAAGGTGAACTGTAAAAGCTTCACACAGCTACAGAAACATTTAAACTACCCACTCATAACAAGGGCAGGGGACGTTGCTCTACTTCTGTAGGGGATGGACAACATCCCAAACGCCCCTATGCCCAGAATCTCACTTTGTTTCTTCAAATGAGAACAAGTTCAGATGTAGCATTTTTGTTCTGGCCCACCTGATGAGAAAGCAACAAATCCACCTAGTGGTTTCATTTCCTTCCTCTCCTTTATTTATCATCATTATCTCTTCTTTAGATTGGGTTTGGTTTACTTTTCAGTTTACATTTTGCCTTTTTATAATTTTCTAATCTGCACCAGTGATTTTTCCTTTCTCTAACAACACTCTTGTCTTCACTACCTTCCTCTTTCCTTTTTTTCTTATCCTTTCCTTCATGAAACAGTCTACACCATCAAGTAAAGGCTTTACCACCCTAGTGAATAATCAGTCTCATCTGATTCTGTAACTCAATCCAGGATCATTAAGAAGTCTGCATGTTTTGGACCACTAATAAAACAAAACATTTTCCTACTTTTAGATTTTATTCATCACAAAAGTTTCTGCAATTACCGATGAACAATACTCAGTGCCACCCAAACATTTCACACTGAAAAATCTTTCCCATGGGAAAACACTAATTTGCTGTTTTCACAGGAATTGTCTGAAATAGATAACTTTATTTTCATTTTTTTTCTGTGTTTTGGACACATAATAATAATAAAAAAAAGCTTAGTTGGGCAAAATGTTTTGATTTTGCTGAACTTCTATGCCAAACTGATGTTCTTCAGTGATAGTTTCAACAACAAATGAAAAATCAAGGAGCCCCAAAAGGCAAAAATGTTTTGTTGGTGTTTTAGTGAAAGTCAACAAAAAGGTACCTGAGCTGTATAAGACTCCATAGAGTCTTCTAGCTTCTGAAAGGAAATCTTGCTTTTATGGATAAAGCAAATCAACCACTGCAAAAAGCTTTAGGAAAAATAACATTGAAGAAAATATATAGTGTCTAAGACATAGAAGACACACCAGTGATCAGATTTTATTGAAGGGTAGATAACCAAGGGATGCTAAGGCCCAATCCAAAGGTCCTTCATAATATGGGTGCAATTTGTAGTGTGCATGAGGCAGAGTCCTAGTTTAAGCTTTTCCTATATCCAGATTAAAGCCCTAGTTGTGATTCCCACATTGCTAACATGCTGTGCTGCGAGGTGAATTACCAGTGCGGCTCCGCATGGCTCTGCTCCAGAGCAAAAGGATAAATCTTCCTTCTTCTAACAACTTAAATATGCCAGAGTGTTCCTTAATCTCTGAAAACGCATGCCTAAAACTTCTCCTCCTTACTCCCAAACTCACAGAAACATAGAAGTGACCACACCAAGCCAGGCCAGAAGTTGTTCTGCAGACGCAAGCAACAGCAGATGCCCAGGGAAGGCAGGAGATCCCAGGCTCCATCTGCTTCCACGAGGGCCCCGC
Organism: Nothocercus julius; assembly: GCA_013398735.1. Classification (NCBI taxonomy): domain Eukaryota; kingdom Metazoa; phylum Chordata; class Aves; order Tinamiformes; family Tinamidae; genus Nothocercus; species Nothocercus julius. The sequence continues at coordinate 2,859,402 of VZSV01000106.1, read as the reverse complement.
CATGGATCTTCTCTGACAGCGAGGCCCTACGGGGGTATTTTGCTTCTGCAGCTGACTAGGGAGCAGGCTTGGTGGCTGCCCCAGCTCCCAAGCCGAGGGGTCATCCCAGTACCTGCACGGAACGATGCAGGCCATTTCTGTTGTGTGTGCGGCGCAGGAACCGGGGAGACGCGGGGCGCGAGCCAGGGGGGTGATGTGCATGGCGGGGGAGGCAGCAGCACAACCTGCATGTGGCTAATCCGGGCTGTGCGGGATGCGGCAGCTGCAAGGGGATGGCCGGGAGTGCCAGGGCGGGAGCTGCACGGAAGGTGGGGGAAGAGACGGGCTGGGAGGTAAGATGGGGGCAGAGGAGACGGCGGCGGCAGCGTGGACGAGGAGGGAGAGGTGGGAAGTGGAGGAGGTGCGTGTGGAGGGGCCAGAGGAGAGCTCGCAACGCAGCGTTTCTGCCAGCGAACGCTGGAAACGCTGGAAACGCCGCAAGGAGCGGCCCCAACGGCCCCAACGGCCGCCGGCGAGGGGCGGGGCGGCTCCTCAGCCACCGTCGGG
>VZSV01000106.1:2825103-2852188 GCA_013398735.1 Nothocercus julius | reverse complement strand
GTATAAGTGTGTTAAATATTGAAGCATTTACATGTGAGTAAAATTTGTTAAATGAAGCAACCAGTGTGAACTGTATGATTGTAGTATTGCTTTTCAGGTCAAAATAAGCCTCTGTAAATAAACATGCATGAGCTGAACCAGTACAGCTAAAAGCAAGGAAAAAAAAAATCTGCTTTCATGACATTCTGACTTGCATTATTTTGGTATATACTCTGTATTTGATTCTTTTAGATTTATTTTAAACTATTTCAACTCAGATTTGAGATGCCATGAACTAGTTGCACACGCTCATGTTGCTGGATCAGAAAGTTTGCAGTCCTTCAGCAAAACAAGTGGTGCTGTTCCTCCAACCTTGGGGCCTTGGAAGCTGTGTGTTTTAACCAAGGTGAGGAACAGGTTTCTATTCACTTGCACCAACTTGGCGAAGACAAAAACCTTTTTGAGTGGAGTTTCCACTGATTCACCCCCGAATTTGATAGGGGGTGCCCTTGGCTGTTGTCAAATCTTCTGCATTGGCAGGTAGACCAGGAAACTTGTTTTCAAGTCTGGCCTCGGGAGGAGGAGGGTGACAAGGCTGTAGTTTCTAATGCTGGAAAGTGTTAGAAGATGGGGCATCACAAGGAAAAACAAATGAGCAACGGTTCCTTATTTGGTATCTTAACAGAATCTGCTTCTGCTGATGAGACTTCTCCATTCCCAGGCCTTTTCCAGAGTATCACTTGCCTATCATTTTTTCAGCAAATTTGTTCATCGGCTAGCCATGATTTCTAATGCGAAGATATTGGGTTGGTTTAGTTATATCTCTGAGTGATTTTTTATTCTTCTGTTGGTTGCAGTTGTTGAAAAGTCACCCGTGGTAATGCAGTGAGGTTAGTTGTGTTGTACTCCAGACCAGAGCTCTGTGTGTAATACCAAAAGCTCAGGAAATAAAGGTCCTTCCTGAGCAGTTCGTTTCATCTAATGAAACGCGTTTCTGGGAATACAGCTGAGGAGAGGCTGAACATGTAACTTGCCCCAGTGCTTGCCGTCTGCTGGCTTTTGCCTTCAGTATTTCAGAGGGAGATGAAGAAATTGCTGTGGATTTGTTTTTGTGGCACACACTGCCTTCCTCTCTTCCCTTTGCTTCATGTGTTTATTCCTGTGGTGGATGTGACATGTGGCCTTTGCATGACTGCCAACACTTATATACTATGTTGTGGGAGGACACGTGTCCATCCATGTGCGCCCCATCACGTGGTGAAGGTGGCCACGTCTTGGCTCTGAAGTAGTCCCAAGAACAAAGGAAGACTCTGGTAAATAGTCCTTAAAAACCCGCACAAGACTCCAAGTGGCCTCATCTGGCAGGACATGGGGCACAGCTTTTGGGCCAAGGCACTGGCACTTACCTGCCAACTCTTGATGCCCAGGGAGAATCCCTAGGCATCTGTCAGAAGAGGAATTAGAGAAATAAGTTAGAAGCTTTTCTCACTTGTTTGCTAAGGATGTTTGCTTAAGAGTGATACATTCCTAACTTTTCATTCTCTTCTGTATCAGAGTGGCTCCATGGTTTTGTGAATCGTATATAGGCGGTAACGTGTTACGGCAGAACTGGGTGTCGTAAGTGAAGTTGTGAAGAGCTTTCAGGCTGAAGACTGGAACTGAAATGTTGTGGAAAAGGCCAGTGTAACCGGTAAAAAGACAGGAATATCAGAAAAATACAATACATATGATGGAAGATCATAGGAGGCAAAGTGGGGTTTTGTACTAATTGTGATGGTGCTTGGCTGTAATCAGTAGCTACTACAGGCAGGCTGAGTGGCAGCGTGTCAAACACCTCAACTGAGATTTAATGAAGGAAGGAAGAGCAAAATTAGGTAATGCTTGCACAAGTGGAGAAAGTTTTGCCTTGGAGACCAATTTGGAAGTGCTCTGATTTGCTGGAAGGTTAGTGGTGTATTATTTATGGAAAAGAGAAAATGAAGGCAAAAAAAAAGCTTAAAATCAAAATAAATTGTAACTTTCAGCTGTTTAATTTGTCAGTCTGATAAAGAACAATACTTTTGCTATGTTTATATGTTAGGATCAGAGCATATATATAGAGTTTCCTCTTTAAATGAGTCATGTTATGTGCATTTGGAGGAGGGAGGAAGGCAGCAGCATTGCAAAGAATCCACAAAATAAATTGTGGAGTTTAGCAACACTTAGGATTCTGGATCAATGCAAAATGACTCGGTAATTGACACTGGATGCTCCATGGACTTGCGTGTGTTCAGCTCTGTTTCCATAAGCTTGAGACTATTTTGTACTGGCAGAAAATAGATTTTGGATTGTTTGAGGGCAAATGGTTGCTTAATTTTATAGAGGTTGAATAACTATATTGATACAGTCTTGATTCTGGGTTGATACTATGGTTTTCTCACTGTGTACAAACTATAAATTATTGATTTAGATTACAATAGATGCTTTGCTGGCCTCAGATAATCCTTAGGAAAGTAACTCTGTTTTCAGAATAAATAAAACCCAAACAGAATTTTCTGAGTATAGGACACTTTTGAGTTTCGGATATCCTGGAAGAGATACATAGCTCAGACCTGTGTTGCTTTATTTGTGTGCTATCTTTGAGGTAGATTTGTTATAAAATCAAAATTCACTTCAGTTGAGCAAAACCTCACAAAATCTAAGGGAAAACCAAAATGAGTTCACATAACGTATTCTGGTTAACCTCAGATATTGTGGAGGTGAGTTTAAGTCTGGAAATTATAACTATCCTACGGATTTATCCACGGTGATATAGATAATGTCTTCTTGAATCCTCTTCTACATAGTACTGAACTAATCAGTCGTTATTTTAGGAAGATAAATCAACTTAAAGTAGTTCAGTGGTGTTTTGTGTGTAGTGGGTTTTTTTTTTGTTTTTTTTTTTTTAAACTCTGTAGTATATTTAAATCTTAATTCATGAATAGAGCTAGAATCACACTTTGACAGTTCGGTATGGAATATCTGACTTAGGTTGTTGATAGGTAATCAGAAGTTGTACACAGTAAGAAATATTATGAGTCAAGATGATAAAGGCTTCTTCTAAGGCTTTCAGTGAAGCAAAACCTGCCCAAAACTTGATGCAAAGGAGGACAAAGTGATCAGAGCTGTTAACATTGCTCATGCTTACATAAAATCAGCCTCAATAAATATGCCTTTTAAGGCAGCTTGTGGCAAAGTTAGCTTGTTGGATTCAGCTTTGCACATATTTATTTTTGCTACTCCATATGCTGCTCTAACAGATCTTTATTACTGCTGATTAAGTTCATTGGTGCTTTTAATGACTACTCAGAAGATAAACATCCTCTGCCTTTGACTTCTTTAGACATGCAGAGCAAACTGTTGTTACTCATTTGAAGTCCATTTATCATGTGGATACGTACTGCAAGTGACAGCTGTTTTCAGTGCTCTGCACACTCGTGACTGCTAGAATTTCTGAAACTGAGAGAAATGGTCTTGCTACCCTATTTTCTTATTTCTACCAGCTCTCACGTGAGTTATGTTGTATCCGTTATATCTTTTACTATTTCCTCTCTCCACTGAGCAGAGGTGGACAGTTTTGTCTGGATTTTTAAGCTGCTGTGCTCAGTGGTCAGGAAATGGTTTTATTAGTGGAAATTGTGCAACCATATGAAGCAGCAGCAAGAAGCTCTATGCCCGATACAGCCGACAGGGTCTTTGGATTTCTTTTGCAGCAGCACTCTCCTCTGGACAAAACCTGGGTAAGGTCATTCGGATGCTTCTGTCACAATCAGTTTAACATACAAGATGACTATGTACTGGTTTTTGTGTGGCTGCACAGGTGAGAGCTGCAGTTTTACTGTAAAGACCATATAGCATTGCATAAAGCACTGGGATTGGACATCAAAAGTTTCACTTCCTTGTGTGCTCATATCTGTAAGAAGTTTTTCAGTTTCCCAGACCATGTAGATTATTATAGTGCTTTTGCTACAGGCAGATCTCAGACTTTAATCAGCTGTCTGAGTTTCTCTTCATTTGTTTGCTCTTTCTTCCCTTTTTTTATTTTTTTTTATTTTTTTTTAACCCCCTATTACAATTTATTCTTTTCAATGCATCCTGAATTGTTGGGGTACTGCAAGGGGACAAAAGTGAGGTTCTAATATACTTAAAAGGTAGTAAATAAGGAAGACTGAAAACACTGGAGAAAAAGAAAAGGAATAGTTTGCAAGTAGGTTGAACATATTATTTGCTTCCCTGCCATCGTTTAAGATTCTCTGGTAATCTATAAATGAAATACACATAAATATAATGAGTTACTTGATCAGTAATAATATTACCTTTGAGCAAATTTAATATATCCTCCTTACAAAAAGCAATAGGTTCTTACTGCAACTGTAAAACTGTGAGGATTGTTGGATGGAATATGAGGTACTTTTTCTGGCTGTAGGTTAGCAACGTGGCAGTAAGAAATCTGTCGTTCCACTTTGGGAGGGAAATGCAAAGCGTTGGCCCGGTGCCTGGACTAGCTCCAGATGGTCAGAAGAGATTTTGCACTCAAGTCGGAAAGTATACGGGGACGGCACCTCCGACCTGTCAACCTTCCTCCTCTTCTGTCCTCAGGAAAGTTATTTTCCATTAATTATATAGAAAATGATTGTCTTGTTTGCACGGTTCAGAATTGTGTGTTGGTGTCCTGGCTCCCTAAGTGAGGCTTAATCATCTCCTAATGTTTTCCTCGGAAAGCTGAGAGTGCGGCGCTGCCTCCAGGATCCCTGTGCTGCCTGGATTGCTCCTGGGGCCCTGGGTAAGATTTGGGAACCAGCCCCTGCAAAGGGCAGGGCACGACCGTGTCACCTTTGCTCTGACTGTCCTTTTTATCCTGTGGGAACTGCAAAGCAAATTAGGGGAGCTATATTCAGAGTTTAGGCAGTTTAAATGAAGAACCTCCTATAAGCTGCTGCTTTTTATAAATATTTATAGAGTGCTGGACAGCTTTTTAATGATTACCTTATACCAGGTATATAAAATATTGTGCATCTTTAGTGCTTTTTTTGGCATATCTGTTTTTCATTAGAAAAGGCTTCTCATGTCATCAGCTGGTGTATTTTTGAAGAACACAAATGAATTTGACTGATGGAAGTGGGGAAAAGCAACAAACTAAACTTTGTGACACTAAACTTCAGTGATACAAACAGGCAGCTGGGTAGAGGAAGTGGAGAAATACTCCTTTTATCTATTCTAATTATGTTAGGCAAGGATTTAACATGGTTGCTATGTGTGTGGTGGTTTTTCTGTATTTTTTTTCCTTCTCCTGCTAGCAGCATGTTTTTCCCTGCTTTTGTGTTCAATATTAATGTCAAGGGGTTTTTTTTGTTTATTTGTTTTTAAAGTGGATAAATACTTAGCTATGCAATTAGTTGTACTGCTTGACCATAACATATGTTCTGGTGGTGGCAGTATAGCTGCGAAACATGCAGGCAATATCTAGAATAGGATCCTTGTTAAGAAAGGATTAGTTTCATTTCGCTAATCCTTGCGGAGCTTCCTTTGAGAAATATGTATATATTCTGTCCACCTATGTTTGAGACACAAATATGAATAAATGCTGTGAAAGTGGAAGTCTGGCTTCAGTGAAGTGGGAGGACAGAAAGATACCTACTATCCTTGAATATTGTGTAACAGAAACACTTCCTGAGATCTCTATTTTAGTAAACCAGTATTACGATAACAATTACTTTTTTCAGGTTTTTATGCCAATAATCAATTTTGATGTTAAAACAGATCTTAATGCCATAGACTCCTTTGGATAGCATCAGTCTCTTGCACAAATCTAGTGAAGTGGGAACTTGTCCTTCCCCAGTCAACCACAGACGTGGACAACTGGCTTTGCCTTCTCTGGGGACACTTGTTCCTGGAGGTTGTGTTTGTGCAGGGCGGCGCAGCCTTGGTGCTGGAGCTTTGATGCGGCTGTGGTCATGGTGAAACTTCATTCCTGCAGCCCGTTACTGCTATTTCTACCCTGGCAGAAAATCCTGATGTAACCTGACTTCAGGAAAATAAATAAATAAATAAAGATAGGTAGCTTTCAAAAAGCCAGGAGCACCAGGGGAGGTGGTAGAGGCCTCTGTCAAGACTATGTAAAGTAAAGTATGAAAGTAGTGGGTCGCTCACTGGAGTAAAGTGTGGCGGTTTGTATCCAAACTTTTGCTAATCATAATCGCTACGAAGGAGCACATTAGCTCCATGGATCACAAAATTAAAAACCAGAATACAAGAGAAACTTTTTCTTTATTTTAAGTAATAATCAATATTTCACAATGTGAGGTTAAATATTTAATGATCAAAATGTCTACATTTCCATGAGCTGGAAGGTGGAAGTTGTTATCCTGAAATACAGTATGGAAACTTATTTCACTTTATGATTATTACTTAAACTTGTGAATAGGTGTGAAATGCCAAAGAAAGAAATAGTCTTAGAGGTACAAGAGAGAAAGAGGATCTAAATTGAGTTACCTGCAACTTCAGAAGTGGCTGTGAAAAAAACAAATTGCTGCTTATGGTTGCACCAGTACTCTGAAAAAGCAAAAATCAGCACGTAGTGAAGGTATTATCTAGTTAATTGCTTGGTAGCTGTACTGAAATTGCTTTAATACTGGCCTGTGGTGTTCCTTTTCCGAGCAGAAATGCTTTTGTCAGGGAGCAGTTAATGTTTCTGGGAGAGGAGCGTGCAGCGAGTGCCTTTCCACCCTTTCATCTCCCCGTGTTCCCCTTACAACAAGGAGTCACAGGAACTTGTTGACAAAGCTGTTTTCTCTGACTGAACTGAGTTTTTTGTGTTTTCTCTTCCGAACAGTCAGGTTTTACCTCAAATGAGGCCGTGTTGATGATACACTTAACTCTTGTGTGATGTGCTTTCGTTTATGAGCTACTCGGGGAAAAATGTTTTAATTGTCTCTGTTAATGCAGAAGAACGGGGAGGTTGTTTTCAGCCAGCAGCGCGAGAGCCGGGGAACAAAAGCCAAGCAAACTTCCAGATGGTGGCAGATTCAGGGTGTGAGCGACTGCCAGGCATAATGAAGTGTGCGGCCTCTCTACCATTTAACCACTTACAAAACAGCTGTCGTCTTGTTCGTGAGCGCACACGTCGTCTGCCTTCCTGTGTGCTGAAGTGAATAAGGTGAAACGGGGCAGGAACGGTACCGGGGGGACCGCCAGGCGCAACACGGAGACTCCTTGCTGGCTAAATACGAATCAAATACGAATTCTCCCGCATTAGAAATGCCCAGCTGTTAACTTCTAAAGCCAGGTGGATGGACAGCTCGGAGTTACCGTTGGGTTTAATACGGGCTGTGTTGACAGAGGGACGATGATTTCCCAAGCAGATTGGTACTCTTCTCTTTCTGTCCCCTTTCTTGGGGTTGGGTGGTGCACTATCTGAAATCCTGTCTCTAATTAAAAGTTACAATAAGTCAGTGCATTTAAAGACTTTTTTTTTTTTAATCTGACTAGGGAGTTAGCGAAACAACTGGAACAGCCTCTAGCATTGTGGCTGCTCTTGCTCAATAAAGCTTCACTCAGTGCTAAATGTGTTGAAATAACTTTTATTGTTCTGCTGGGTTTTAACCCAGCGCGGCGAGGGAGGAGTTAATTCTGGCACTAGAAATTAAGCCAGCTTCAGGAGATTAAAGTGTTGGTGGGAGAGCAGGAAGGGAGGAGCTGGGAGAGCAGCCTGGCAGCCGGGGCAGCGGAGAGGAGAGGTGAGGTGAGGCTCACAAGGGCCGGGAGCTCCGTGCCGTGGCCAGGGGACACCCGGCGACACCAAGTAACGCTGCTGAATGAGAGCAGACGTTGGACGTGGGCAGTGACCATGTTCTCTATGGGGGGACTAATCGCTCTGAGTGCGTGATGGGATAGCTGGGTTTAGCTTCGCTACCACCCTGCTATCTGCTACGTGTTTCCAGGGTTGGAGTGTCCTCTGTAGGAAGATGCGTGGTGTAAAGTTGTAATGTGGACCAACAAACAGATGCTGAACTGAGGGTTTTAGCTGCTCTTACTGTCTGGGACAGAGTCAATTCCATTAGCAAATCATTGCCTAAGCACTGGTGAGTAGTATGATCGCTGCTTTGGCCTTGGTAGGTACCAGAGCACTTAGCAGAGAAGATGGATTTCATTATCACTGTTTACAGTTTTACAGTTGCTTTGTAAAACAATTTGCTTGTTATGGTTGGACTGGGAACCCTAGTAGTAGCCTGCACGTTTCTGGGGGCTTCCCAGTCTGAAATGAGACTTGACAGGTCTCTCTGACTTTGAAACCTGCGTGTGGTTTCCGGGTACCTCTGAAGGTCTCCCCGCTGAGCGATGTTGGCATGTTGACATGTTCGTGCAGCAAGGTTAACCTCCTGTGTGGTCTTTTGTGTGGTATTCATAGGAAATACTTATAAAAGACCATCATGTTATGGTCAAGTGGGACAAAAACAGTTTTCTTACAAATGCTAAGTTTTTGCAAGCTAATAATATTGTCAGCAGGCAGTACAGAGTATGCTCAGTTTAGTAAGGTTACAAAAAAGGGGGGAGAGAACCCTTAAAGTTTATGCGGTCATGTTGGCTTACCTGTAACCTACCCTTCTGGCAGGTACATACTAAGTCATAGATTTTGATTCAGAACCATCATCAGAAGAAATATTGTTATATTCTCTGGATTGATCCTACCTACTCCAGTGACAAATCCTTTTAGTTCTTAATGTTGTGTCCAACTAATTTGCCTGGCTTCCGCTTCTGCTCCCCCATTCGTACTGTGCTTTAATGTCTGATCCATACTGGCTCTGGTACCGTTACGAGCAAATCTTGCTCTATGCTTAGAAATCCTGTTGGTTTGTGGCACATGAAGCTGTTTGGGTAGTCAGTGCCGGTAGCACGGTTCATTCCTGGACAGTGTAATAACCCACAAATTAATTCAGTCTGTTAGTCAGTTCTTAATACATTTAAGATATTTCAGTTTGATTGTACAGTCCTAAATATGTTATCATAACGTTGCATGGGCCTAAGTCAAGCATTGGCTATAGAATATGCATATGGTAGTAGAGCTGTCCCTGTCTCGAGTTACAAATAGATAATCTCATCAAAGAGTATAGCAGGATTTGCCAGCGGTTGAAGCTCTGCAGATGTCCTTGCCAGTGCATGTCCATGGCCTCATTAAACAGTTCCAAGTCACTGTTGCTTCCTTAACAGTCCTACTTCCACCTCTTCCTGCTTATTCCTATCACTTGTGTTTAGTGCAATGAGTTAATCTGCCTGAAAACTAGCTTTGGGGAAAGGTGATTCATAGACTAGGGCTGCCGCCGCTTGAATGCCAACCCTTCCTTGGGGCATAGCGGGAGACCAGGGTTATGGTTGTACCTGCCGGTAGGTCTGGCCTTGCCTTGGGCTTGCTTGAACCTTGCCTGAAATGGGGCTCTCGAATGGCTGGTTGGTTATTTTTAATCTAAGCTAACTCTAAGTTGTGACACTCTCCTCCTGTGCTCTTGTCACACTTGCAGGGAGGTCCGGGGGCACACGGTGCTAAGTGGACATACTGACCTTGTAGCATTTCCCTGCTTTTCACTAGTAAAATGACTTCCCGATTCCAGGTCTGTTCCACAACTGAAATAATTGGTTATGTAACTTTCTAGCAGAAAGGCGGGTTGAGGAGTGGAATGGGAGACAACAGTATAAGGTGCAGAGGTGATGCATGTGTGTAGGAGTTGCTCTTTTTAATTCTTAATCTTTAAATATTGCTACTGTTACAAATCCGAATGTCAGTGAGTGTTCTCCCTGTCCACTTGTCTCTTCCACTAACTACCACATCCCATCCTAAATAAAAAGGATGAAGAAAAAGTGAATGCAAAAACTTCACAAATAACCTCTTGGACTCCTCAATGTCCTGCCACGCATAAATGTGTAAAACTCCCTTGACTGGTGAGTTCCTGTAGTACCGCTTAGTAAGTGACATGCCTATTTAAAGAACAGTTTGATCACCTGTTTAGATTTAAATTTTGTTCTGCTTTAATATTTTAAAAATATTTTAATTACGTGTCCTTCATTTCAGTATCTTAATTTCTTCATACTTTCAAACCCTCTGCCCTGTGTTTTTCATATTCAAAGTAAAGGAGCTACTATGTCCTCTGGAAGAAAGAATCTTGAAGATCTCCCTCCTTTTTTTTCTGAACAGCTTGAGCTGGAGCCCTTGTCTGTCTTGATATTTACTCAATGTGAATTGCGTTGTGCTGAATAATAGCGACCTAGGCTTCCCTGGAGCAGCGTGTACTGCAAAAGCACAAATAATTAGGATCTCTGGCAGCACACACAGACAGGCGGAGGTTTTCTTCATCTAGACTTCTTTTGTGGACGGTGCTTCTGGCGCACAACTTGTTTCGTTTGCATTATTTGAAGTTCGCAGAAGGTAGCAGTGCAGGGGAGAGGCTGTTCCTGTGCAGTTCGTGTTGCCCTGGATCGTTTAGATGTGGCTACAAAGTGCACGTTTGAATGTGGTCGCATGAATGCCTCCAGATTATTCATTGCTCAAATCTGGCACTTAATAACTGCTTAAAGGGGTTGAACTTCAGCCATAAGAGAAGTTTTATAGATAAAGGTTGGCCATTGCTTGCTAATTAATGTCTCCCTTTTGTCAGAGGTAATTACTGCAGCATTAGTAAGACAGAAACAACAGTTCAGAGCAAACACAGCTGAGCTGTATTCTGCTTACGTTAAAACCTGAACTAGTCAGGGTATGTTTGACTGGAGGGGAGTGTGCTTGGATGCCTCACCCCTGCCCCTACAAGGGGAAGAGCAGCATGCGGTGAAGCTAGGGCACAACTCTCCTGCTAACCCTAACCCAGAGCCAGCAAGTTACAAACTAGTAATAGAAAGGTGCCTGTAATAGAGGTCTGTATTCATGTGTTTGATCCGTGCCAAACTGTGGGAATTACTGATACCGTCGTCTTTAATAGTATCTTTGTTAGCAGTCTAGCAGTCTCAAATCCAAGAGCCCATCCAAAAGGAAACATGCTGCGAAACAGAGCATCGCTTCATGAAGTCTCTATGAATAAAGCCCTTGGGTCAGGCTTCCCTCTCTGTGTGTAGCGAGGTCCACCCTGAAGGTGTTGGGCTGAACTTAATGGATTTCAGCTGAGTTTATGCAGACTTGCCTACACTCTTGCCACACTTGTGCTCGCTGTGCTTGGTCACTTACATCATCCGGGACTCACGTTCAGCAGTTGCCTTGGTCTTGCCCAAGGGTGGACTGAAGGATTTAAATGCAACCATGGAGCAGAGCTGGGATGCTCGGCGTCCGAATGGGAAGGTTTGTGTAATAGCGAAAGAATTTGCGTTTATTTCATGGAGCCACTGATAATACTAGCGAATACTCCAACGTTCAATGTATTTTATGAAAAAGGGATTGCATTTGATTCAGTGAGACTTGAAGTTTTGTTTTACACAAGGACAGAACTTTACTGTGCTTGATAATGCTGGAAGTGTACGTGTGTGTTTTATTGATTTCATAGGAAAATATATGTGGACAATATTTGCCAACACTATAACAACGTTTCTCTGTAAAATGTACTGTTACTATTTCCAGGACACAGAGAAGGGTTTTTGGATGTTGTTTTTTTGTTACTGAGCAGAGTGATGGTTTATTTGCTATCAAAAAAAAAAAGTCAGGGATGGAATTCCTGGAAAGGGAAATCAGAACCATCTATTATATTTGGCATTTAAGTTCCATGAAACTGTATTTGGAATAACTTCTAAGGAGACTTTATGTTCTGAGGTCAGAAATGTTCCATTAGCTTTTGTCTTTCCCGCATCATCATCTTGTTGCTTATTCTCAGTAGCAATTCTTTTTTTTAATAAAAGTAAGAATTTGACAAGCACATAGCTAGCCTCTGATGCAGATTGGTGCAGTTTCCTTGTTTTCAAGATATATATCCCTAAAACTGTTACACTTTAAGCTATTAAAATGACATTGTCAGAAATCTGATAACCTTCAGTTGTTTCAGTTTAGATTGTATGTTCATGATTGATAATGTGAGAGAGAGTGAGAAAGCCAAGTAATGTCCTAGAAGAGTTTAGGAGAGCCAATCATCTGTTTCATTTACATGCTGCATTTGAGGAATTTTATTCAGGTTGGAACAGCATGAGATGTTTTTCTAATAATGCATTCTTGTTCTGCTCTACCTGAATCTAAAATAAAGAGCAGAAAGTCCAGCAGAGTGCCCTTTTCCAGCTTGCCAGAACACCTGGCTCCTGTGATGGCAGTGCCTGTGTAGAGAGCAACTTTTTATTAGAGTGTCTCCCTGCATTACTTTAATTCCCTGTGGATATTTTCTTTCCTCTATCTGCTTAAAAATGAGATTGATCTTCTGACTATCGCGGTTTACCTTCCAAGCAAGGGAAGAAAAAACAATTTTTACTTAGCCTTGTTTATCTACTGTCTTTATTAGGACAAAATTCTCACAGCCTTTATAGCATTATAGAACGCTTGCTGGATACGAATGGAGTAATGGAGTTTGAGGCTTTAAAGAAAACTTTCCCTGCTTAATTAATACCTGCCAATGCTAGAGTCTCAATAGGCTGTTCAGTTACGTCTGAAGACTCAGATGCTTCTTTGAAAATAAAAGTTGAAGATACAGCAGGGCATGCAGTTTGCAAGGACATTGAAGGAAAACACAAATGTAATATTTTTATCTTTAAATGAATTTTGTCGAGTAAAATTCTTTTAGATACTAGGGATGAAGTCGCAAATCTGTTGAATTTGGTTCAAGTTTGCCAGTTAACTTCAGTAGAGGATTTTTTTTCCCAGAATTGTGGTATTTGCTTGTCAGATAAAGATCTTCTATGGATTGAAAAGATCTTATTGAACCTTTCCAGAAAGATTTAAGCTCTTGTTATAAGTGCTTAAGTAATTGGAAAATAACCTTTTCTCTCCTGATGTTACTCCATAGTAGTGTTTAATTAAATTGTTTAGAGTAAATTAGGAAATAGTTTTTAATAGGTCTGTGTTCTGGTGAAGCATTCAACATTGATACTACCTAATTAGACACTTCATTTTGCTTCCATTCGCCATCTTTTTAACTAATTAGTTACTTAAATTGCTTTTTTTGAACTACTTGATTTTTCAGTTGATTAAATAACTTGCCTAGCTTCTCTAAGGGTGCAAAATCAAGAACATGCTAATTACAGAGCAACTTTGGCATGTGTGGATAGGCTCAGTGTCACCTGAGGACAAAACCTTCTTTACTTGCCTTGCTGGCTCTCTTCCCTCCCCGTGCCCCTTAGGCAAATGTGTAAGAGCAGATGTTGCACTGAGGTCCTGCTCCTCTCCTGCAGTCTAGTTGAAGCTTGTTGGCAACGTCTCCAGTAGATGTTCACCAAAGAAAATAGCAAGCTCAGGTAAACGTGCACTAAATAAAAGGCATAAAAATTACTTTTGTTGCAGCATTGAGGGACACCCAGTGCATACAAGCATCTGTTTTTTGGAGAAGGTAGGTCCTTTATGTAGAGCAGCCTTTCAAAGGGAGTGCTACTATTGAAGAAAAAAAAAAAAAACTTATTGCTTCTATAGTAAGAATGAATTAATTCTGAGGAAGTGAATTTCAGTGTGCGGAGATAATAAAAAGTGGAACAGCTGTTGTTTGGCAGGACCCACCTTCTTAGGAATAACTGAGGAGTAGGAAACCCCATCTCGGATCTCCGGAAACTTCTGGGAGTTTTACTGCGATGCTCGTTTGAGGGCAAAGCAGTCTGGCTCTGGGGACGAGAGCTGCTCAGTGTCTGTATCCTGCTGTCAGGTTCGTTACTTGAGCAAATGGACTGACAACAGAACTACGGAGGGCGTCTCAATATCATTGACTGCTTAATACAAAATCAGAATAAGGCTGGGGGGTTTCTGTGTGACCACTGCGAGTGAAAACTGAAGTTTCTCAGACTTCAGAAGGTGACTGATGTTACTGCTAGAAGCCTCAGGTGTTGGTAGGATCTTACTTTCTGGAGTGTATTTCAATACTGACTGGATAATAAAAATAGCTTTGACAGGTATGTGACTTGATTTAATTCTCTCCAGGTGAGTGCGCGGGGCTGCCGCCCGTGGCAGAGGAGGCCAGGCCCAGCTCCCGGAGCGGCTGCCAACAAGCCCCTTTCCCAGCTGTTTTGCCACTAAATTTGTGTTTTTCCCCAGCTGGTTGGCCAGTCCGCAGCCTGTTTGGGTTTGTTTTGTGGGCATTTGGGGTAGGCAAAAGGAGAGGGTTCGGTGAGTGGAGTCTCAGCAAGGCTTAAGTCTTATGTCTGCGCGCTATAGTAATAAAATTAATGTAGTAATACAGAGCCAGAAGCTCCATAGCTCCATAGTGTGCTGCTGTGGAGATCAGAGGGTTTCCCAGCGACTTTGCATCACACTTGATGATGATGATGGTGCACACACGAACACTCATGCGCCAGTTTCTGCCTTGGTCCTAAACTGGTAAAATGGGAATATTTTGATTCCAGAGGAAAAGGCAATGGAATGTAATGGGAGCCCTTGTAAGTAACGTCCAAGAGCTTGGGCTGCTTTTCCATTTTGGGTAGCAGAGAGCAGAGCTGAAGGAGGCAGAGTGATGACTTCTGCAACGCTTGGGTTTTGAGAGTGCCTTAATGTATGTAATGTATAATCATGGCACATACATCAGTGTATGGGGAACATTAGCTTGTGATGGGTTTATTTTTCCCATAAGCTTGTCAACTGTTGCAAGCATAACTGACTAAAGTGAAAATATCCTTTGGTTAAGGCTATATTGAGACACTTTAAAAAAAGAACCATTGTTTTTGGAGTACTGAAAATAGTAGCAGATGTTTTGGAAGCATTTTACCAATGAACTAGTTGTCTCCAGTGAAATGATGAATGATGAACCATATCCTTGTAAAGATAGGGTCTATTTAAATGGAGAATAGCAAACATTAAAAAGTGAAAGAGCAGTATAATATTGTATAGTATTGCTAATACTATGTGTCTGGATGTCTTTTAATAGAAGAATAAGTAACGCTTTAAAGCATTTAGAGAGACATATCTTCAAGAAAGACCAAGTTTCATGTCTGCAATTCCGTATGGTCAGAATTCCTGCTTCGCTCACCTGGAAATACAGGGCAGATGTTTAATGGGCCACCTCTGTCCAGAGGTGGCGTCTTAGGCTTTGCCTCAGCTGCCCGTGCCCAGGACTCTGAGCACCGTGCGCCGCCGCCTCGGGCCGCCCGGCTTGCCGGCCCTGCCTGCTGCAGTCGTGAACTGGGCTCGGAAAGCTGACGGGATGTTCGCTTTGGTGGCGTGAAGATGCCAAGGAAATGGAGCCGAGGGCTGGCTGGGAAGGCCAAGCCAGCTCCGTAAGAGCAGACCATTAAATGAGCAAGGAGAGGATGGCAGGGGGGGCTCTGCTGGCTGCCGTGAGCTGGAGAGCAGCGATGCTCCTCTCGTTGGGCGCCTCAGGCAGCGGTTGACCTTAGTGTGGCGGAAAGGGAAGTTGGAAGGAGCTGCTCTAACCAAAGCTGTGGCGCCTCGGCCTCCGCCATGGCGCGTGGGAACGTCGCCCTCGGCCCGTGTTACGTGCTTGCACGCGCGTTGTAAACTGTGGGATGACAGATAAGGAAAAACGTGAAGCTCCTTAAGTATCGTAACGCAGCTCCTCTGCTCGGGAGATTCCCAGTCCACAAGAATTTATTCTTCAACAGTATTTTTTATGGAAAGATCCCCTTGCACGTTAAGGGAATGAAGGTGGAAGACAGTGAGTTTCCTTCTGTAGGCTTCCCGTCTTCTGTTGAGTAAAGAAATAGGAAAGCACTGGGAAACTGAAAAACATGGACTTCTTATGTAGCTACAAATCATCTGCAGTACTAATGTGCATATTGAATAGTCTTTATCTCTGCTAACAACGTACAGCAGTTGTACAGCAGTTAACTATTAGGTCCTTTAGAAACAGAAATTGTTGGACACTATTAGGAGGGAGGCTGATTACAAAGAGGATCTGCTGCATATTTGGTCGTTGTCTTGTAGGGAATTAAAGCCTAAATCATAATAAAGCAGAGTTTCACTGGTGATTTATGATTGCTTTAGTCCTTCAGTGAAACCCAAGTGTGTTCTGTCTGCTCACGCGCAGCGCGGTGGGGTCGGGTACTGGGGCAGCAGAAAAGAGCAGCTTCCTGCCCTGAAACCACCTTTGGGAGGCAGCTCGTGTGGCTTCCTTCTGCGCACCGAAGATATAATGCACTCACTCGTGAACGTGGCTGCGTTTTCTGGGATGGCTAACAAAGACCTGTAACTATTATACGCCATGAGAGTGTGGTGTTTACTGCAATTTTCCCTTTTGTTTTTTATTTCTAGCAACAAGTACTTTCATAGAAGATTCTTTTGCCTGTAGACATGTCTGAGAGTTTGCAACATGCATTTAGCCACTTGGCAAAATTTTCAGAAAGCAGCCAGTGTAATCAAGAGGTGAGGCATTAACGAAGTGCCCCCTTCAGATCTTTCTTATGCTGATAAATACAGGAAGGAATTCGGGAGGTGTTTGTGGCATTTTTAGAGTTTATAGCTGGGCTTTGTTTTTGGAAATAAGAGGATTTGTGTGTGTGTTAAGCATCTTACCCCATTTTCTCTCTGAATGCAGCAGCCAAGGAAACTCTTCCTTGAACAACTTCGAATTTACCACTCTGAGATTGCATTTCTAGATTGGACATGTTAAAACAGAAACACAGCATTGATGAAGACATTTTAGCAGTGGTGTAAAAAATAGTTGGAATCTTTGGTATGTGCCAGGGGCAAGAGCCGAATCCTCCAGCACGTTTGGTCTTTTGAAGCAAGTGCTGTGTAAGGGTTTGGTGTATGGGCACGTCTGCCTTTCAGGCTAAAAGGACCATTGGGCTATAGACTTTTGTAGCAGGTTACAGCCAGGAAAA
Organism: Nothocercus julius; assembly: GCA_013398735.1. NCBI lineage: Eukaryota > Metazoa > Chordata > Aves > Tinamiformes > Tinamidae > Nothocercus > Nothocercus julius. The sequence continues at coordinate 2,835,262 of VZSV01000106.1, read as the reverse complement.
TGAGAGGGAAAATAAAGATCTTTTTCTTAAAGCATTGCTTTCTAACTTCGCATAGTTTTTGAACTCTCTATTTCTAAACGTGGTTTTAGCCTTCTAAGAATCTTGTAATTACAATAATTACATTATACTCGCTATATAAATACAGATTTTTTTGTGCGTATGTGTAAAGGGATATTCTCATTAATGAGCATCCTTCAAGTTAAAGCTGTGATTTGAGTCACGTGCAAGGAAAGCTATTGATGCAGGAGCCCAGTCACTTACGTGCTGATCTTGAGCCCCTGTGATTAGATAAGGGGAGAGTGAGTTTCTAAGTGGAGGCTACAGGCAGCTTAAGTTGGCAAGAGAAGCTGTAAGAGCAGTTATCTCTCTTGGATCTAGCAGTGAATTTTATGCACCTGTTATACCTCTTTTTATCTTCGTTGATAGTTCTTATATGTTCAAAACATTTTTTTTGTGGCCTCTGCCTTGTAGACTGTTAAACTTAGACTAAGAGAACCTCTCAGTAAATAACTTCAAAGAATAATGCAGCATTATATAGGGTAGTGTTTCTTATAAGCTCCATGTTTACTCTAATTCTCATCCCTGTGTCTGCTGCACCTGTGTAAATATTTTGGCTAGGGAGCTCTCTTGTTTTGTTTATGCATTACCCACCTGTGAGTGCTGCTGGAGGACTAAGAAGTCACTTGAGGTCAACTGCAGATCTGTATTGGAGAAGATCTGATTCAGTGCACGATGTGAAGCTCCGCTGCCCCAGAATTGTGCTCTTGCCACTGTGGTCCTTCCTAGAGGGGAAAGGGTGACGTCCCATAGCTGGTTTCTAGTCTAGTACCTCACTGAAAAATCTGCAATTTTACCAGCTTAGTAGTTCTGCTTTAGACCCCACCAGGACTCTGCATTTTTCATTAGTCCTGTCTTAATCTTGAAGAATTTCTAGCCCCCTGACTTGAGTTCGGCCTGCATGGTAAAACCAGAATGCAGCTGGTGGCTATAGTAAAAATTTCTCCCTTATTCTTAGAGTAAATGATTTCTAGATAATTGTCAAATAAGAACTTCAAGCCAATAGAGCTTGTCACAAGCAGAAGTCCATCAGTTGACTCAATGTACCTGTGATTTAGCTTATTTGTAATGGGGGTTTGATAAAGCGGCGCCTAAGAATGCGCAATAGGATTAGGGAAAAATCTTACGTCCAAAGCATCATGTCAGGCAGTGGAAAAAAATGGTCAGAATTCATTAAGGATGAGGGAATTTCCTTAGTGAACCTTGGGAGGAGGGTGAGATGCTGTACAGCTGTCTGAGGCTGGGAGGGTTTGGCTTGTGTAGCCAGCAGCACTTGAAACCAAAGCGGAAAAAAAAATTGTGTTTTTGTTCTATTCTGGGGTTACGATTATGAGAAAAAAAAATATAAAGTGTGTGTGAAGTGGGGTAGGAGTGTGTGTGTGTGTGTGTGTGTGTATGTATATATATATATATATACACATACATGAGAGTGGGAGGGCTTTCTTCCTGTGCAGACCAGTTGGTATTGAGAGCCCCTATTAAAATTGCTGCATGGGTTTGAGATCCCCTCCTCCCCACCCTACCAAGTGTAGTTTAGCATTGTAGTTTAACTCCCCTTCTAATATAATACAGCATATATATAATATAATACATATGTTTACTTAATTTGGAAGTCATTCTGAAAGGACATAAACTTGGAATAAAAGTGTTTGCTTCATCATAATTTGCCTAGTTTTCTTTTGAGATAAGCAAAGTGAGGCAAGGAAACACTGAAGTGTCAGCATATGCGCTGATAAAGAAGTGGTTTATGTTTGCGCAAGATACGGTAGAAAGCAAACATAAAAGACTTAGCCTTTCCTGTAGTCTCAGTCAGTAGTGCCTTTTGGTGTCTCTTGCCTTTTTCCAGCTGGGCTGCTCCTGACTAGAGTTTTGAGGGAGTTTTCTTACGTTTGAAGGACTTGCATGTTTTGGTTTTTGTCTATTTATTGATGTTCTCTGTGTGAATTGCATATTAATACTTAGTCTGTGCAGTCAAAGCTACTTACCTTTTTTGCAAGGTTATTTCCACACCACGTGTACTAATTTGAGTCAAGATCCATTTCTTGAGATTCAGGCTACCATATGTATATATATCTTAAGATGCAAAGCCTCTCCTCCATCCCTCACTGTGCATTCCGAAACACTTTGAGTTTTTTAAATTCTACCTGTAAATGAAGAAATTTGGAGCCAGCATGTTTCTTTCCACATCCTTTAAAGATCTGGAGTGTCTGGCTGTGTCTAAATCTGACCTTTATCTGAAAAGTCAAGACAACGTAGTCTGAAACGTCCGGAAGCTGAGCTCCATGGTGGGGAGAGGGAGAAGCCAAGGTGGTGGTGGTTGTCGCCTTTCCCTGGCGAGGCTAATGGGGCTGGAAAGGGAAAGGGGCCATCCCTGCGGCACATGGTGGTAGCCGGAGCTGCTGGTGGTGGCCAGCAGAGATAAGGATCAGTCTACCTCCTTCACTGGGCACTTCTGCTCCCTTGATATCAAAAGCATTGGCGTTCAGCGAGGAGTCCTGAGTACCTCCCATTGTGGAAGATCTGGTTCACCTCTGAGGAGCAGAACTTCCTTGCTTGCATAGATTTACGTATTTATTTTTACTGCCTGTACATTTTTGTACCTCTGTGATTTGGGCAGTGGTGTGTATATTAACTTTTGCAGGTATAATGAGAAAAGTCTTCAGACATTTCCCATAATGTGAAATGTAATTAGTGTCAGGTGTGTTAAGGGTCTCTAGCTGCAGCTTTAAGATGTTATCCCCTCTTTGAGCTCTGCTGGTGCTGAAAGCAGTAATATTGAAGTCAAAAGTTGAAATATTAGGAAATCCTAATTAGGGAAGACTTATTCACACCCTGTTAACTCCTGCTTGTTGGAGTTGCTTGGGGGAACCAGCAGCATCTTGCAGGTTCCTGTGCCTGCTCCACTCCAGAAGGTGCCTGATGCTTCTCCGCATTATGGGCTATCGAAGAAGACTAACTCTACGTTTCTAGACTTGCTTTCAGCATAAATTTCAGCCTTGGTAACTTCCACTGTCTGGATAAATTGACTTTTTCTGGAGGGAATGTGAATTAAACTTGTAAGAAGAAGATTTGAGATTCAATTATGAGGGCAACAGAAGTGCTGGTAAACACACTTTCCCATTTGTGTAACCTCGCTGGCCTAGTTGCTACTGGATTAGCAGAACAGGGTGCCCCCCCCCCGCAGTCTGCACTGAAAGTTGTGTGTCCCATTTAGACAGGTAACCACAAATCAAAGCATTTCCTGCAGATAACATACTGGAGATACAGCCGTGTATGTCAACTGATACTATTGCAAAACTCAAGCTGTGTAGTCTCTTTTGCCGGCTAATGGTTTTTGAGTAAACCGTAATTCCTTTTGTAGATTGCCTTGAGCCCCAAAGTTCTCTGCTTGCTTTTAGATGTGCATCATCCAGCTCTCTGGTAGTAAAATACTTTAAGTGGTTTTAAGTTATATTTTGATCTGAAAAGGAGGTAGGGTCACTTATCTCTCAATGTGTAATAGATTATTTCTTTGTTTATAGCTGCAGTAGAACTCATTAGAGGTAAATACAGACCCTGCTTATTCCTACCTTATCAACAAAACTTGCAAAGCTCAGCCCTACTATTTTGTAACATCTAAAGCTTAGTTGTTTTGTTTCATACTTTATAACCATGAAGGGAAAACCAGGTAACTGGGAAGGAACGGGTTTCTTCTAACATGCTGGGTACTTTAGGTATTTGGTTAAAAACACAGCCGTGATTAGTAAGTACTGTTTTTTTTGTTGTTGTTGTGTGTTTTTTGATTCCTATCTATTTCAAATTAAGAGACATTCTTAGGTAGCATGCTGTTAAAAATTATATATTTTTTTTCTCCTGGTGCTGCTGGTGAGTGGTGTTTCTTTTTTTTTTTTTGCTCATGTTTTGTTCTCGAAGCGCGTGGACCCCGCGAGCTGACAATGGCTTCGCCTTTCCCGCTGCCTTGGCAGCTCTCCGGAGGTGCCGGCTCCCGCATCCCGGGCTCCGGTGGGAGCCGTGGGTGCCGCCGGTTCCCACAGGAGCACAATGGGGCACTTTGTCAGGGCCGCGTCAGGCGGGAGCCAGGTTGCAGCCCCGGCGAAGGGGGTTGTGCCGCGCGGAGGTGCGCTGGAGCCTGGCCGCGAGCGCAGCGGCGTGTGCTCGCCTTCGTGCTGCGCATCCGGCGGGCAGATACCCTCCTCTTCCCTCTTAGTGCTTAAAACCGCTTGATTTGAGTAGATTCGTTAGGATTTTATACAAGGTAGCTCTCGAGGAGCTAGGCAGGTTTCTGTGAGGCTGCTCAGAGAGATGAGGTGAAGGGGGTACTTAGCAGTGACCGGTGCGCTTATCGATCTGATCGGGAGTGTTTTGGCCATTAAATGTGGGAAGAAAGCAAGCGGATCAAGCGGGCGCTCCTCTCGTTGGCACCTCTGTGAGAACCTCTGCTCTTGCAGAGACTTTGCATGTGCACAGGACGAGCCCCCATTCTGTGACATTAAAACCTTAGTATAGTGCTGCTGGTGCTGCCGCAACTCTCCGCGCTGCAGAAAGATATCCCCGAGTGCAAATATCTGCGGGATTGGGGACCAAATTGCGGGCAGGTGAAGGTCTGGACTTTTGAGGGATTTGCTGCTTCTCAAGCAGATAGCTGGAACACCTTGGTGTGCGTCTGGCACAGTGTTCAAGCTACTGAAGGGTCTGTCTTGCTTTTGATTCGTTTTCCTCAGAAAAATGAGGTAATACAAACTGGAGGGGATGTGCAAAAGAGTATCATGAGCCTGGGGAGAGGTTTAGCAAATGCGCTGGGCAGCGTCCTTCCCCTTGTGGGCGGCCAGCAGGAGCAGAGCAGCCCGTCTGAGACGTTGATAGGGCTTGTATTTTTGGAAGTGCAAAGATTAATTTTACTTGAAACAGAAATACAATTGTTTCAAGCAGTTGCTACATGAGGCAAATCAGGCCAGAGCAAATTTTATATTTAGGCATCTAAAAATCTGCTGTGTGAGGATGCGTTGCCACTGGTGGACACTGTCACGGAAGAAGAGTTGAGGTCAGCTATTACTGCTAAAAAGAAATGGTGTGAAATACTGAGTGATCTGTGTGCCCAAAGAGTTGTCTGTTTGTACAACTGTATCAGTTGGTCCAATTTCAAAAATAGCCTGTGAGACCAATTTATCTGTTGTGATTAATGCAGAGGAAGAGAAGTAAAGAAGATGTGAAGACTTGGAAGGAGGAATATAAATAGCAAATTGACTAAGTGTTAAGTTTTAGCTTGAAGAAAAGGCACAGGGACCAATCCACATGGTAAGAGTTGTATAAAGGCTTTTCTTTATTGTTACCTGGCTCTTATGTGAGCTTAAGAGCTGTAGCTATTTGAGTGTTGGCACATGTTATGGTTTGAGTAGCAGTCCACCTTGGTGTTATAATAGTATTTACACAAAGGAGAACGCTGTGAAATATTTAGTTCAGCTTGCATGCTTGTGGCTTTCTGTGTCAGTGTGCCTACTATGAACCTCCAGTAACTTTATTAAGCTTACTTCATTTCTGGTGTCTTTCTCTCATGTAAACTTGGTGCCATTGTATTTTTCTCTGAATACGACTGTCCTGGGGCAGGTTAGTATTGCAGAGCCTTGTTGCCCGTAGGAAGAGTGGGAGCTGGCTTTCCTTTGAGTTTCACAAGATTCCCCTCAGGAAAAACAGGAAGAAACTAGTGGCATGACATGTTTCTTTGGTAAAAGACTCCTTTGTGCATCAGCTCACCTTATTTTGGTATTTCATCAGAGCTATTATATGTTGATTAGATTTATTTGCCTTATGAAATAAGACAATTTTCTGCATAATGCTGGTTAACCTAATCACCTTATTCCCGACACTCACTTGTGATATGCTGATGAAGTCCTGTATTTGTAGAGCATTAGCATGGTCTCTGTGCCCCCTGCTCTAGTAATAGTATGGCTTTTTTGGTGTTTTTTGGCTGTTTGACACTTGTTTTTACTATTTATTATGACTAATCAAAGTGGGCAAACAAACGGAAAATTATGGAATGAAGGAGAAACAATCGGAAAACTGACACCACACACAAAATGTGTGCTTATGACTGTGCATGTAGATACTATGTAAATACATTCTCTAAGCGGGAAGGGGCCTACTTGGCTTGTAGGTGCAACAGCACATAAGAGCTAAGGCTGTTTTGGTTACTCCATTTCATCCCAGAGTTGAGATAGGATCTGCTTTTATTCCTAAATTATAAAGATATTATTTGGGGAGTTTGATCAGATTAGAAAATGCTTGTTCTTAAAATAAGTGCAGTTTCAAATCTTAACTTGTGGTCAAAATTAGAGTTTTCATGGTGCTGGGATCAAATGCAGTCGTTTTACTATATTTTTCTAAAATGCCAGATAACTTTTCAGATGTCCTTCCCTTCCCATCAATTTTTTTGTCATAATACACTTTAAAAATTGCATATTTCTTTTAAGATTGTTACAAATAAGCCTGTCTCTTTGGATGCTTTCAAATTAATCTGCCATGTTTGCAATTAAATGCGGAAAAATGCTTTTAGGTTGAAGTCGTTCTTCAGACAGATGTGATTTAACTAAACTAATGAACGCACATCAGACAAGACAAATTCCAGACTGTTTGTGCCTTGACCAGCCATCTGTGTGCATACCTCCAGGTACTGCTCATGTCTTGAGAGGCTTTTCTACATGAACAATTATTACGACTCCTTGCCGAATTCGAGTGGCAAGCCGTGGCAAGAGCTTCTTGAAAGCAGCTAGACTTGCTCTTGAGGTTCATCTGCTGCTTTTCAGTGAAAATAGAACTGTTATGCGTGTCTTAGTGAAGATTACTTTGGGATGTGTTTTGCACAAGATGTAGCAGTCAGGAACTGGGCTCTGGGTAAGCTTTTCCATCTCTTGCAAGCATTAATGATAATGTGCCCCAAAAAAACGCTTCCCCCCCCCCCCCAAGGAGCTTTCCTAGTTGGTCAGATACTGTTTTCAGATTGTGTTTGTTTGTGTGTAAGCAAATAAGCTTATGGGAGTATGTGTAGCCTTACATGCTTTAATATTTAGTCTGAGTGTATATATATGTTTTCTCTGTACATGTAGGCATGTGCATTTAGTTTTTCTTCATAGTTATTTTTCTATGGTGGAGGGAAAAAATCAACACTAAAACAGTGTATGATATTTTTTTTAATTCTATATGCAAAATTCTAGAAAATAGTGAGTAATACTGTGAGTTATTCTCTTTTATGAAAGAATAATTTGTGCTGCAGGTAATCACTGCTAGATGTGAAAGAACTTTCTTACTCTCATTCTCTCATTACATCTCACTGTCTTTTGTTAAATGAGATTGCTTCTAGAGATATTGGAATTTTCCTCATTATCAGAGTCTGTTTTTGTAAAGCAGTGATCGCTTCTGTGGTGTGAAAGCAGGATTCCCTCTGACGTGACGCTGTGGTTCCATATGTGTATGTAACTTTTTTGGGGGCCCATGGCAAGTAGTGTTAAGCAATTCTCTGGTTACAACAGTGCAATGGGTCTGTGAGTCAGCCTGACAAAGTGGCTTGGGGACAGTCAGTCTGTCCCTGTTGAAAATAACCTGGCGCTTGAAAGCAGAGGCGCTGGGTTGGTCATCGTGTTGGGGCTGGACTCTGTGGTCCAGATGAGACGTTGGGAATCACAGAGCCGTTATGGTTGGAAAAGCCCTTTAAGATCATCAAGTCCAACCGTGTTTTCGTTCTGTGTGAAGAGCAGCGCCGGCTTCTGAATTGGCTGGTTTTGGGTTCTGGTTTGCCCCGGGCCAGGTGGGTAGGAAAGGACAGAACAGCCGCAGTGAGGAGGCAACAGTCGCACCCCAGGTGACGAGCCCTTCAGCCAGGCATCTCCTCATCACATCTTCTGAGCCCACGCGTGGATCGGCTTTCCCCCTTCCTGTGTTAACTACTAAGGAGGACCCTGTTGCCTCGCGTTGCTTCTCTGAGCCATAGAGCCCTCCCTGTCCAAAGGAGATGCTGGCTATTATGTGGAGAATGGGCGAAAAGGTGTTTGAAGTGGGGTCAGATGAAACTCTGCACCCTGATGTTTGGAAAAATGCAGGATTTGAATACAGGCGTCTCCTTCCCCCTCCAAACTCTGCAGTGTGTGTGCCAGGCTATTGAACGCTTAACCAGGAAAGTTACCCTGTGTTGGGTAATAGATTCTCCTGTCTTTGAAGCCACTCTTGGTGTCCAAGTCAGTTCTATACGGAAAGCTTGGGGATAATTTTCCACTGGGAGGGGAAGAAGGGAGGAAGGGCTGGGTGCATATCATATACACTAATCCGATGTAATTGTTATGTTTCGCTATAGAGCCAGAATAGTTTATGATTACAGATTATGACAATTATGCGTCTATCCCTCATTTAGGGAGGGAGAGCGGAGCAGCAGCCCCTTCTTCTCCGTGGTCCTGTCCCTACCCGGTAGTGTTTGATCCTGCTCTCCTGGGAAGCTGCCTGGGAGGAGTGCAGGCTACTCCAGTCACGGGGCTGGTAGCCACGAGCGTTGTGTTCAGATCTGTTTCAGTGCATAGCTGGGCTACAGGCAAAATTGCTTGTCACGACTGAGTACAGATCTAGCAGAAAATCCGAGTGGTTCTTCTGCCTATTTATAAACCACTGAGTGCACGTTCTGGGCTTCGTGTGCCTGCACTAATGCGTATGTATAAACTTAGGCCTGTTGTCAGTTGCTATTTAGGCTAAATGTGTCTTTTGAAGGGAACTGTTCTTGTCCAAGTCTTATATTGTGTATTTCAGGTCTTCTCTATAGTGAACTGAGGGTGATGTGTCTTAGGGCTCCTCACTTTTTTAGTGAGACTGAATAGCCCTGAGCGCTGCCGCTGTGCAGAGGTGCACTTGGTGTGGGGTACTTGTATCCTAAATGAACTGGGATAGGTGCATCCCTGAAAAGGTGACTGCCATCTGTGTGGTACAAGAAGATTCTGATGAAAAGCAGAGCATTGCACTTGCTAGTTTTTAATTGTGTCTTGCAGCCGAATAAAAATTTAGCCTGGATGGAAAACAGTTACAGGATGAAATATTTAGGACTCTCCTGTCAGATTTTCTGTATTTGTCTACCTCAACTGGAAGACGCTTTTTATGTTTGTAAAAAGAGGGGAAAAAAAATCACAAAAAGAAAAGTGTTCTTGGCTTATGCCTCCATTAATAGCATGGGTAAAACCTTCTAGGAACGCTGCACTTGGTTATCTCAATGTGCTTCAAGCTGCTTTGGGGATTTAAGGAAAACTCTTGACTTCACATGCGAGGTCATAGTAATTCACCATACATGGACATTGATTTTAGATGGTTACACTTTGTTCTTCTGTTTTTGATTTTTTTTCTCTGTTGCCATATGCAACTAATTTATGTATTACTAATTCACATATTGAATTAATTTAAGGAAAGTTAGAGTCATCTTGGTGATAAGTAGAAGGCTGAAGTATTGAATTGAAAATCAAGTTTATAACAGTAACTTGCAAACACTACAAGATGTAGAAGTTTGGTTTGGGTTGAGAAACAGCAGAAAACTAGGAGATTTATTTCTGCTTCCTTGCAGCAGGAGCAAGACTGGAAACACTGAGATTCTAGTACTCCTAGAGGTAGCTAGACAGGGAAATGCAGCCTCTTGGAGAGTACTGGCATTTTTGTGGTCTGTCCCAGCCAAACCTAGGGAATGTAGACGCACAGGAAATATCTTTTTAAAATTTAAATATAGTCAGCTTTCTAGACAAAACCCAAAATTTGAGTTAGTACCTGAAAAAAAGCTGTGGGTTAGTATTTGGCAGCTCATATTTTAACTGAGGAAGAGTTCTCATATCCTGAAATGTGACCTAGCTCTTTCAGTCCTTGTCTGGTGTTTTCTTTCAGTGATGCCCTTGAATTTACAGGGGAAAAAAATGCTTGTGTTGAAACCTCTTGTATTCTTTGTATTAATGAAGTGTCTCCCTGGGTAGAGGGAACTTCAGTTTGGAGGAAGAGCATGAATTTCTGGTGAATAAGCTTGTTTGCCTTTCTAATTTATGTTTTGAATAGGATGCATGAGAGAATAAGCTCAAAAAAAAAAAAAAAAAAAAAA
>VZSV01000106.1:2807716-2824671 GCA_013398735.1 Nothocercus julius | reverse complement strand
TTCTCTCTTAAGAAAATTGGCGTGGTACTTAAAGTCTGTTAAAGCTGAGGCTTTCAGATTCAGACTGAGTGTGTCATTGAGGGGGGAGGCCGTTTCATGTGTTTATGATGGATCCCCTGAACTTTGTGTTCTTTTAAAGTCATTTAAAGTTATATATAGCTAAATATTTTTATAGATTATGAACGCAGATAGAGGTAGAGCTACTGGCTGACTATATCTGCTTCCCTCAAGAACTGCTCAGCCCTGTGTTTGTGCTGGTGTTGATGTCACTACTAGGCTCTTTCCCTGCTCTTGCCAGTCCCAAGAACTTAAGAAATGACTGTGAAAGTCGTGTTTTCTTCCCTGTCATTAAGGGGTGGGGACAGGAACGCGTTTCCCTTCCCAGCTGCTACCGCTCCCCCAAAGTGTTGCGTGACTATTTTGTTGCTCATCTTTCTCAAAGTTAAACCTGAGACTTTTATGTAACGATGCCCAAAAGATTTAGGGGGGAAAGACTGCAAGTATTGTGGAAACCCAAGGGGGCAGGAGAACTGTTTGCGTCAAGTTGCAGTTCCTTGGGCGCGTTTCTGTAGCCTCCATAGCAGGTGGGTCTGAGACGCGGCAGTTTCGGCAGCTGAGCTATGGATTATGAAAAGCCAGGGAGATTTTGTTGCTGTAACACGGTGGCCGTTTGGAGAGCCTGATCCTACTTGCTGGGGGAGGATTTGGTTTTCCTTGCTCCTCTTTCTGTGCCTGCAGGCACCATGGGACCAGCTAACCGAGGGGCTGATGCTGTGACACTGTCAGGCACTGTTGGGCGAAGCCATTGATGTGGCCATAAGATGAGTCTTTTTATAGGGTAGAAAGAATATAATATCCTTTTTTAATGTTAATACTGCTTCTCAAGCTTTCTGAGAGTTTCTGTCCTGTAATTAAGTCTCAAATAAAGGAGAAATTTCATTGAAAGACAGATGAAAATAGATGGCCTCTATTTATAGCTTGGTGAAGTGACAATTAGGAGAGCGGCGTTTCTACGCTAACAAGAGCATCAGCAGGCGCTGTGAGAGGCATCCTAAATCTGGTACTGAGTTAATTAAAATTGTCTTTAGCTGTAGAGCTGAAGATGCCTGGGCTGCCTTTGCCCATCTTCTGAAAAGCAAACGTGCTTTCTGCCTTCAGCTGCTGCTGAGCCTTAAGGGGCAGAGTGATAGCAGAGAAGGGCTGAGTGCGCAGGTATAAATGGGCACTTTGGGCCCCCTTCATCATGCGAGCACCCTTCCTCATCCTCCTCCTCGCTCGCGGGTCCTTGGCTGCTGGTCTGCCTGGCTTATCGAGCCGCTCTGCAGGCGACGGGGTCGCCGTGAGCTCTGCAAGGGCTCATTTCTAGACGCTCAAAGCAAAGTGGATAAAAACGAAGCGAGCACGTGTCTCGACTGAGTCGTTAAAGAGATACTTTAAAATCTAAAATTAAACGGCAGCAGCCCTTGGGGGTAGATTAGTTAGCAGGGTATTAGGTTTGCGGCGTGCAGACTCGGTGGAACCAGCCGTGCTAATCTCGGTGAGGCGGCTCAGCCCCGCGGCAGCAGAGATCCACCTCCCTGCTAGTGCTCCATCTAAATACCACATCTCAATCTTTCCCTTTTTATTGTTTTTCCTTGAGTTTGATATGTATTTGGGAGCACTTCGGGGATCCCTGGCATGGAAGGTAGAAGGAAACTGTTCCGGGTTGCTTAGGAGTTCGTGCGCAGAAGCCTGGACGAGCTCTGTGTCTAGGTCATCCATCCTGCTCCTGGAAGAACGGGATTGCTGCCCCATGAAGCAGTGTGGTGGTGCTATTCGTGCTGAGTTAAGGCCTGCTTTTCCTAAGCAATCACCCTGTGGTTTTAGTGGTGCTGCTGTAACGCTTCAAGCTATTAGCTGTTAAGGGGGGAGTTGGGGCTGAAAATGAGGTATGATTCACTACAGATTCTGAAGTGAGATCTTTCATCGTGGTCTGCTGTCTTCTATATATAGATGTCCTCTCTACAAGGTGTTTAGTGTGGGGGGGTTGTGCTGTCCCTCCCACTCCAACAAAAACTTTTGGATAGTGATGAGTGAAAGTTGGGCACCGTTCTCTATATGTTGGGCGTCAGTTGGCGTTTGGCTTTGAACTGTGAGTATTATAAGTAAACCAATGGGCAAAACGTTAGCTATGATGCACGTGGTGTCTTTTCAGGAACTGTTGCATCAAGCAGTTGAACTGGCTTTCCGAAATCTTGCATGAAAACCGGACTTATCCATGCTGCTGCTCCAGCAGTGAAAACCCACTTCCCTGATCAGGGCAAACAGCTGTTTTTTTTTCTTTTGCCTTTTTACCCCCCGCAGAGTCCTTAATTGATGCCTCTCTTCCAGGAAGCCCGTTGAGGAAAATTCTCCATGAATGTACGTCACAATGATGATGACCGACCAGATTCCCCTGGAGCTGCCGCCGCTGCTGAACGGGGAGGTAGCCATGATGCCCCACATAGTGAACGGCGACGGATCGCAGCAGGTCAGCGCGCTGGGTCTCCGGCTTCACCAAACCGTTCCTGGGCCATCCAGGGGGTCGAGGATGGGGGCGGGAAAAGCAGCTCTGGTTTCCTCAAGTACTAAGGAGAGCAGGGCTTTTTATAGAAGGTAGAAATTCACCTTTTTACAGGGATAGCTTCCAAAGTGATGCTTTAAATGTACTGATCAATTCAATGTGATTACTTGCAGATATACTCCCTGGAGTTAAAATAACAGTCTCAAGACAGCTGCAAGTGTTGAGTATCTGAAGATTATGTAGAAAGACAGTCTGTTTGTTTGTGTGCTAATTGTTGTCCGCTTCTTTTGTTGGTATCTGTGAAACAGATTAAATACTTAAAAATGCTCAGACTAGATTGTGGAAGGAGGAGAGAGAAGGGAGCTATAGTGGAGACAAGCATCCTGTGATGTCTGCTATTCTTAGCTTAGTTAAGGGTACTAATCACAGCAGACCTATGTATGTATCACTGTGTGCTTTTTTTTATAAACCTTAGAGGAGACGTAGTGAAGTTTTGAGGGAGAACTTGAAGGAAGGCAAAGTTGCTTTCAGACTTTTCTGGGAAGTGTTCTCTAGCAAGCCTGGTCAAAGGTAAAATAAGACCATGGAGATGCCTTTATGTCATGACGGAGCCTAAAGGTTCGACTTTGTAGTTAGTAGATTCCCAAACCTGTCATCTTGGATTAGTTTGTCTTTTTAGTGGAACGCCTATCCTAGCAATTTTTCTGTATTACTTTATCTGGTTCCCTGCTTATTTGAGTATTTCAGCAAAGTTCTTCTAAGGTAGAAATAAACTTGCCTTCATGAATCAATAAAATGTCATTCAGGTTCTTATTCCCTGGGTCTTTTGTTCCTCTCTCCAAGCTGTGTTTTCAGCTGCAGCAGTCATGAGAGGACAAATGATTTCTCCTTTCCTTGTAAGCTTTTAAATCTGCTTGCTTATCTGGATTCTCGGTATAATACAGGATTTCATTGCTCTAATTTTTTTAAAAGTCTTTTTCCACCTTGAAGCTTTTTCTTAAAATAAATAAATAATAAAAAGCTCTTTATGGCTCTGTTTACAAACTCTAGTATTGATATACCCAAGTGAAGGAACAAGCTTATTGGTATTTGGAAGCATAATTACTCCTTAAATAAGCCCATTCTTCCTTGCTGGAAAACACTTATCAAGTGAGACTGTCCAGTGGGTCTGTCCACATTCTGGAAAGGATAAATGAAGTCTCCTGAGCACTCCTTTGAGGTGGAGCTCCAAGTCGATCCCTGAACTTCCCCATCAGCAATGATTCAGTCGCCTTGCTTGGCAGATAGCTCTGCTGCCTGTAAATCAGCTTCTCGTCTAATGTTCTGGAGCAAAGCTATGCTGATGGGGTGGAAGTGCATTACTTGGTGCTCTTCCTGTGCTGAGCAAATGTGACTCAGCAGAGTGGGTCTGAGTCAGACCGCTTTTCTGCGTTAACATTTGACCTTAAATGAGAATAATTTATCACTTTATCTCTTTACTTGTAGCTGGAACACGTTTTGTGCGAGTTTTCTCCCTCTGGTCATGATGTGCTGTCATATGTAGCATGGCTCAGCTGCCTTTATGCTTTAACACTTTCAGCCTATTCCTGAAGCTTTAATCGGGACTTTTTAAATTGGAATGAAATTATTGGAGTAAACACTCCATTAGATCTTTGCATATTGCAGCAGCAATATTAATTGCTGTCAACATGATTTCTTGTCTAATATACAGGCAGATGTTGCATGTTTGTTTCAAGTCTTACCTTAGCTATTTTTTAGGCAGTAAGAGCCTTCCGATTTATTCCACGTGAGCATGGCTTCCATGACAAAGATGCTTTTTATTCCCTCAGCAATGCCAGCAGGGCTCCTTGCAGAACTGTGCTCTAAACTGTAACTAGCAGCACGCAGCTCTGCTGAAAGGATTCTGCTTGCAAGACAAATCGTTATTTATGTAGAGTACTCGGTGATACCTGCTTCTGCCTGCTCGTTCCACTTCTGCCAATACGCTCTACGTACTGCTTTTTCCTGGAATTAAACAGCGCATGCACATGGTATGACTTGACCACTGGGGTTTTTCTCATGAAGCTTTTTAATATTGCAAATGCATAAGTCTTTAGAGAGATTTTCACTTTGGAGAAAGTCATTGGGTTGCAGATGTCACCAGAAAGTTTCAGATTAGAAGGGAAGAGGTGGCTCAGCTGGAGCTGGTCAGTGCAGGAGACCCAAAGGATGGTGATGGGAACTCCAGGTATCCTCATGCTACCTGTGTATTCCCTGAGAAAGAGATGAGAAACTGCAAGGCAGAGCCCTTGTCCCAGGAGCAAAACGCTGGGCAGCCGTGCTTGCAGCAGCGGGGCATGGGCTGCTTGTTCCCAGCCCTCTGCACTCCCTCCTGAGCTTGTATTTGCCTAAAGCCTGTCTGAGAAAAGCTGCAGCCAAGAGAAGTGTTTGACCTGCCAGTGGAGTTCTCGCGCTGTGGACAGTCACGCTGAAGCTGGTAAAACCCCTGAGCTTTTCCCAGCAGCCGCATGGAGAGGAATATTGCCAGCCAGCAGTCAGTACCGTGGTGCAGGACAAGCGCATAGGCATGTTCAAGTTGTTCATCATTCCTGGGGCAGAGCTAGGAATGGCTCTCTGCCTGTTTGACACTGTCTGTCTTCTCTACATTGCTCAAAATGGCATTTGCGTTAGGAACGTTTTTAGCTTCCCACACTTAATCTCCTGTACAGCTGACTGCGTTCAGTGCTTTCATGTCCTTTCCAGAGCTGCTGCTCACTCTGTTGCTCTTTCTAATCCACTTGTAACTCCTGGGGGGATTCTGGGAGTTATAATTAAACTTTTGGTCCAAGAATTTCACTGGTTTCTGGTAGCTGCTTCACTGCATACTCTGAAAATCCTGGAGCGTGAAGGTGGAGGGGCAGGTGGCTGTGCATGTCGGTGCAGAATACAGTGTGGTTTATTTTGGGATATTTTATTTTGCCCTGGTTAGATCAGTGGTTTAGCAGTCATAGAGCAAGTTTTGCATCCGTGTTCCCCTTTATCACTCCTGCACTTGAGAAGAGGTGCTGAAAATAGCACCTACGTGTGCATGTTCTTGCCTTCTAGGGTCACAAACCTTGAATAAGGGAAGTCAGAGCGTGTCGAACAAAAATTGCTATCTTTCTGCAGCGCAGCGAATCTGTGCACCTTGCAGGAGCGCAAAAGCCTTTTGCTGGCTGCTGTTTTAGCATTCCTGAACATCTGAACATACCAGTGGTATCTGGACTCCTGTGCATATTGCTGTGCTCTGTATGATTTGAATTCTGTTCTAAAATGCTAATTTTTAAAGCAGACTCTGTGCATATTAGCAAAGGTATTTAAAAGTACAGTCCAGCAGTGTTATCAAAGTTGGACATTGTTCTCTCATTTTTCTCTCTCGTTGCTCTCTAAGAAGTGTCTAGAATGAACTCTTTGGAGCTATTGGCTACCAAGGTGTCAAAGGTGGAATTTAACCTAAAGATGCTCACGGGTGATATCCGAGACTGCTCTCCCAAATAAATTTCTCTGGGAATGCAAGAATGGCAACACACGGATTTCATTAATATTTCACGAGGCTTAAAATTACTTGCTTATCAGAGTAATTTGTTACACAGATGTATTGAATTTTTTATTGGTGATTTGAGAGTCTGTTTAAGCTGTGATAAATCATGAAGCTCAGGAGTTGTCACTTGCTTTTGAACTTGGCTATCAGCATTCAGGGTGAGCTCATTTCCCCATGCCTCAAATTTGTCACATGGAAGAAAAACAGATAATATAACTTAAATATTATTATCAGGGTGTTCATTTGTAGAAGTCATTGCTTTAGTGTGTTACCTGATTTTTCTGAAGTGATGCTGAGAGTATTCATTCTACCTACTTTTGTATCGTTGAAAAGATATTCCTGGAAAGAATATTCCATAAAGATGATGTTGAATCCCCTGTTCCTTCTAAGGCACCGCAGTTGATAGCTCAGCAGGAGCTGGCACACAATATTTTAAAGTACAAATAAGGTTGAGCCCATTTGATTATTACTTTTTTTCCCCAGAGATGCAGTATATCGCAAAGTGTATGCAACATATAAATTGTGAATACAGTAGACTTAATGTTTAAAGGTGTTTAGAAGAAGCTGTGTTCCGGGCTGGTGACATGCCCGCGTGCCGTACGAAACACGGCATGTCCACGAAGGGAAGATGCCCCATGTGATGGATAAGAGCACCTGTGCAGGGCCCTTAGCAGGTAGGGTTTTCTGTTTTTTTGGTATGTAACTGTTTACCCGCAGTGTAGATGAGTTTCATGTTCCCAAGCCTTTGCTCTTCGCCTCCGTTAGGCTTCGCCAGGCTCGTTCGCCTCGTGGCCCCGCTCCCCCCGGGCACGGGAGTCGGACAGCGGGATCGAGGGGACGGGAGCGGAACCCCTGGCTCTGCGGGAAAGCTCAGCCTGGGCATGGAGCAAGCACTGGGTGCCTGTGCGAGCGTAAATATTTATATTAGCTAGGTAACTTAGTAACGCTAATCAGAGTTTTAGCTAATACAACTATTTAAAGTATAACAACGTTCTCAAATGCACAGTAAATGCAGTGTCAGAGCGTTCTGAGGATGGCCAGCTCTCCCTGCCGCTGCAATAGGTAGGCCCAGGCTCCAACAGCGAGCACGACAAGCTGCCAAAATCACAATCCGAGTGTGTTTTCCCCCTTTTTGGAGGAAAGGGGTTGGAGTTGCTGCTGACACCCTACTCCCAGCTGTTGAAAGTCCATTTTTTTCCCCCGTGTGAGCCTGTAGCAGCAGCCTTCCTTCACATTGACTTTTTGAGTTCCCTCTCCTCTGACTGAAAGAGGAAGTATCGCATAAAAGTTCTCATTCAGAATGATAAATGTTGGAGGAGAGACATGACAATTAAAGATCCTCTCCGCTTGTTTACATTAAAACGGAGATGTAATCCGTAGCCACTTTCATATTGCTCGGATTTTAATTATAGCTTTCGTAAACAGTGCTTTCTCTTACAGCTCCCTCGTGTAGCAGGCAAGCTGGAAAAGTGATGTTCCAGAACACAGAATATTGTTTTGTTGTTTAGGAGGGCTTGGGAGACATAAATCTTTGAATTAGCTCAGCTCCCACCAAGGCATGCTTAGTCAATGTGTATAAACAAGAGAAGTCACAATGTGCCTAGATATTATTTGTCCCAGATGGAGCCTTAAACTTGGCTCCTTGCGCGCGCTGATGTCATGGTGCACGAGTAAGGCCCAAGCTGGAGGCACGCAGAGCATCTCCTTTTATTCCTGTGCGATCGGAGCGGTGGGGGCGTCGGTTGGAAAATGTGCTTCATGTCTTGGCTTTCCGCAGGGAGCAGCGGCACTTAAAGAACTGGGAGCAGCCCGCTGCCCACCGCCGCGGGCAGGGAAGAGCCACGGCGGGTTGTGACGAGGCTCGACGCCGCCTCGTGTAGATGTGTCCCCCTCAGGCGGTTGGTTTTTGATGAACAACTTAACATCTGGAGCTGTAACAGGGCGCGTGGTGCCCCTGGGCTGACTCCGGCTCTGCGGCACGTTGGGGTTGAGCTCCTGGGCTGTTCTCCACGCTCCGCGTGGTGGCCTCGCGGTGTATCTGGCCCCCACGCCTGCAGCGTGAAGCCCGGACGGGAGCGGGGCAGCTGTGGTCTGTGGTGCTGCAGTCACCGTCCACACAGGGAAGCCTCTGTGTCCAGGGAACTGCTGCCATCGCTGCCCGAGGAGAGGACAGGCGGCCAAGCGCCACTGGGCTGCAGGGGCAAAGCCAGGGTCTTGCCGTGGACCCAGGGGCGGGTGAGGCACCCCTGAGCCGGAGCTCAGCCGGAGGCCAGCGCTGTGTGTGTCCGTTGCCGCCCGTGCCCATCTGCGCGGGAGCCCGTCTCGGGCACGCGGGCGTTATTCCTGTTCGCTCGCGGTGTAGCTGCTCGCCCCCACCAACAGGGCTCCGGGGTTCCGCTTGTGCTGCTGATGAGTTTGGACGTCAGGGCAGGAGAATGTCTTCTAATGTCTTCCAAACTTAGGGCTTTTTTTGTCTTTTAGAAAACAATGGCTACAGTATTTTTATTATAATGTAATTTTTCTTGCCTACAGTATAACTTTAAATCCATGTGCGTTCTCACCTCTTACTTTACTGTTATTTCTGTACCACCGTACAGGTTGATTTTTCTCATTGTTTTGAGAACTTTGGGGAACTGATGAGAAGAAATGGCCTTTTCAATTATGCTAGTAACACTAGCCTGGGGAAGCTGGGGTTCTGCTCTTGGTCCTTCACTCCTAAGTTCTAAGCAATTTAATGGAAGTGAGCAAATTTATAATATGCTGATGCTTCTTCATCTATAGCATGAGAAAAACACTAACAGCAGATCTAGTGGGATTGCTGCTGTTCTTTGCTGAAATTGTGTTTGGTTTAATAGAATTGGTTTAATCGAATGGGTCTCCTTTGAAAAATCTTTGGGCTTGTATATGTATTTAAATGCCTAAATGCTAATAAAAATAGATACGTTGTGTCTTTCAGCTTTATTGTTAGGAGATGAGATGGTACAAATGGTCACACTCACAAATGTAATTTTATTACTGATGTTAAGAAACTTGCTTAAAGCCCAGGAAGCCAAAATTTGATTTACTGGATTTTAATTGAAAAATATGATGGAATTTACTGCAATCACCGATCCACAGAACAAAGTGCACAGTTCTCTCTAGCAGCAGTAAGATTTAAAGAGCATGTGTTTAAAAATCTATGTAGGTGGATAATAGAAATAACTACACTCACGTTTACAAAATACTTTGGTTAAATATTTGCATTTTTTTTCCAAGGGTTGTGTTTAAGAAGGATAATCCTATAAAGCAAAATTCTAAACAGAAAGTTTGCAAAAAAACCCTCCAAGGCTTTACCATCAGTACTGACACTTGCTGTTGGGTGCAAAGATGACAGTAGCTGCCTTCTTGAAAGCAGAAGTGGTAGGAGGGAGGAAACTTTTCTGTTTTAAAATGATTGTATTGAAAACCACAGGGGAAAAATGAGTTCTAGCAGGAAAACCTTGCTTTGCTCTTTAGAAGTGATTTCTTGTAGTTGAAGAGGAGTCCAATGCTTGAGGAAAAAGTCCAGGGCTCCTTGTCTGCCAAGACTTGTGCTGAGCGACAGATTTAAACTAAAACTGCTGTTTACAGCAGCAGTTGGGTGCGTGGCAAGGGACTGCTTTGCTGGGGACCCTCGAGTGCAACCCTCGGCGGTTGTAAGCAAAAGAACCCAACTCGGGTCCTGAGGATTCACTCTCCTCTTCCCTGGGCTAAAGGTGTGTTCAGAGAACTGGGGTTCCTATTTCATGGTTATTTTAAAATCAACCTCTTCGTGGTGGTTTAATTGCATGGGCAATACAGAAAAAGAATATATCCTTGTAATGGCTTTGATACTTAACCTCAAAATATGATCCCAAGTGAAAATACCTTGTGGCCTCTGCAGTATTGCGCAGCAGTGCGTATTTGGGCAAAACGTTGTGGTCCGTACGCAGGACAGGCCAAGCTGCCAGAGTTAACTTGTGATGCTACAGCAAGTAGTGGCCACTGTGGCCATCGCCAGCAGCCCCTGGATGCACAAATCCCACGTAAGAAGCGAAGGGAAACGTGAAGCTGGGGCATCCTCTTCCCTTCAGGAAGCGAGTTGGTTGACGGAACAACTTGTTTGTGTTGAAAGTTCATCATAAAGCAGCGATACCATTGCTTTAATTTCTGCCCTTGTACGCAGGAGCTGCTCCTAGGGAGGTAATCTGTGCTCTCTGGTAGGGTTAATGCACACCAAAGACTGGCTTGTGTTTGTCACTCTTGTGATCTCCAGTTTGAGCTCTGAGAAGTCTGTGACGTTGGGTTTCTGTAGGATTACTGCTGCCTAGAAGCTCATATAGGCAGCAGTTTTAATATGCATTTAACTTCTGGGTTCCAGAAATGCAGCAGTAATTCAAACTTTCTCATTGCATGATTAAAAGCTCTGTGTGCAGCTGTCCCAGAATGTAAAGACTACAGCTAAATTTTGAGAGAGTTCACAAAAAGATATCCATCTGTATTATAAATTTAATGCCAGTAAAGGTTCTCAATTGCAAATCCCTGGTGCAGGTTGTGCTGTTTGAGCTCCACGCTGTGCAAGTGGGCTCTGGAAGGTGTCTTGGCTGAGAACCGTGCAGGTTTAGGGTGCCCCAGGGCAGCTTCCCTGTGAGGAAGGACCCAGCGCTGCTCCGCACACCATGAGTTGTCAGGATCCCGTCCCTACTCGCTGCCGGCTTACAAAAAGCTCCGCCGGCCTCCCCTTGCCATCAGGATACGGCTGCTCGCGAGCTCCCGCAGTGTAAACACTTCTGCTCCGTCTCGCTAAAAATAGCAGCTTCTAACCTAACCCCCTGCGTGAGCCAGGAAACAGTAAGATGGGCAAATGCAAAACGCTTTCTTTCCTGAGACAATCTTATTTACAGTACAAAGGGAGCGTGGAAAAGGAGTCTTGGGCACTTTCTGGACATTCTGGCATTTCCATCCCCTGCAGAACTGAGCAGTGGGAGATTAGGAGGGAGCTTTTTATTTTTAAGTTCTGTTTGTAACTATAAAACTGTTTGCCTATGGATTTTGTTTTACTGTGAACTATTGTGTCTAGGATGTGATAATTTTTTAAAAAATGCAATGGATAAAATGCCCATTGTTACTCCAAGGACTTTTTATTCCTGTGAAATTGGAAGCACTGTGTGACTTGCTATGTGACACCGGAGTTTATGCACTGTCTACTCAATGGTACCTGTGGTCTGAAGATTTATCTCCTTTGCTGGCAGCATCTGGGCAAGTCAAATACACTGTCACTGGTGGGGGAACCTGAAACCATAACTCACCTACACACAACTGCTAAGTTAAATCTTTGTTTCAGCTCTTACAATTTTGATGAGTGGGCAAAAGAGTCTGTACCAACTCCTAGACCCTGCTGGTATCCAAAGATGTAACATGTTGTGTGGGGTGTAGTTTTTATCTTCTCCAAAATATGGGTAACAGCTGTTGGACTGAACAACTTTAATGCTTATAGATTAGAGTGAAACGTGTGTTTTCTTTTGGCAGGTCTTTCTGGTTCAAGTTAATCCAGGTGAAACCTTTACAATAAGGGCTGAGGATGGAACCCTGCAGTGCATTCAAGGTAAGAGTGTACGGGAACATGCAAACAAACATGATTTCCAGTGTGAAAATCTTAAACTCTTAATCCCTTAAACTTAAAAGTTCTTCAGAAATGTGACATGTAGATCTGAAAATAGTGATGCATTTGAGAAGTGAGAAGTTGTAGATGTAACTGCTTTGTTACAAGACCTTTTTCTCATATCTCAGAATGAGACGTGAATTTCTTGGAAGCCCAGGAAAACTTTTTTCTTTTTTTCTTCTTTTTTCTCCCATGCCCCCAGTCATTTATCTATATAAATTCATATGTGTGCATATATATATATGGTGTTTTTTTCCTTAGAACCAAATTGTAGCACAAATGAGTGGTCGTGAGTCAAACAAGTAACAATCAACTGGAGGCCTAACACTTTTTTTCTTCATGCAAGAATTAGGAGTGAAAAATGAATGGAAAGTAGCACAGACGCTTAGAATGTTAGAGAAGTCAGGCTGGTTTTGAACAAAAGTTGTTGTCAGCTCTTTAAAAGAAGAGCAAGTTAACTTGAATGGAAGTGTGTAAGCAGTTGTCTTGATATTTTACTGGTTGGTAAAATTAAGTAAGTATGATAAATAGTGCTTGTTTTTTCCTTAATAGCAGCAGAGACCAGCAAATTCTGAAGGGAGGAACAACTGAAAAACAGAAGACATATCAGATATATTAAATATTATAGAGAAGGTTTCTAGCTATGTGCCTGAGACTTTTTTTTTTTTACTGTTTAAAATTTCATCTCTGTGGAAATAAGGAATTAAAGTTGTTTGAGATATGAATTACTGAAGCTTCTCCATACACTATCCATGATTCTTAGGTCTTGATGTGCAATAATAGCAGCAATTTAAAACTTGTTAAAATTTATATCTGGTGCTTCCATTAGAAACCTAATTATGACAACATTTACTTACCTTTTTATTTGAGAACAGTGTTGAGAGGTGCAGGTAAAATGAATGCAGCTGGGAATCTTCTTTTTCTCTATTTTCCAGTAATTTAACATATCAGTGCTAACAGTGTTTGAGTGGTACTCAGCAGCAGCATCTTCGATAATATCATATAGACAGGTGCTTGTGTGTGTATCTGTATGAACTTTGCTTCAATTCTATCTGAAAATTCTTATGTCCTTTTCAGGCCAATGTTTCAGTCCATGGAAGACAGATTAGCGTAACACTGTTTTTCGCTGTGTGTGTGTGTTTGTTTTTTTGTTGGTGGTGTTTTTTTTTAATATCAATTTTTTTTTTTTTTTGCTTAAAATTAATCCAATTACTTCTTGTCCTAAAAGTAGTGGACATGGTGAGCAATTCATCAGTCTTCTTTATAACTTTTTATATATTAGATTTTTTTTTTTTTTTTTTTTTTTTTTTTTTTTTGTTGAGACATTTTCACAGCGGAATTTTGAATCAGAAAATAATAGTAAATGTTATCAATCACTTAAAATCTAAATCTGCTAACAAAAACATGAGGGTTATGAACCTTGATTATTTTTTTTTTCTGGTGCTTTGAGGTTCAGGACAGTTATATAACATTTGTAAAGATCACATATCCTCTTGCTCCTAAAAACTCAATGTATTTTGACTTTCCTGTATTGCAATATTCTGTATATTTTTAAGTTAAAATACTCTCTCTATTCAGGCTGGGTTTACATTATAGTTTTTATTCTTTATGAAACTTATCCAAAATCAAACTATTGCTGACAAAGGGGGATAAAAACTCTGATGCTTGACAATTGGAAAGCTGTCATAGGAAAAGGTGGCATTAGCTTCCAGCTTGTGAAACTGAGGAGTGGAGGAATTACATGAGATTACAAATCTATGGTAACATTTATAACAGCAATGAAAAAAAGGAAGAAAGAAAGGGTAGGTAAGGGATTGATTGAAGGGACCTTATTTTCTTATAGTTCCTAAAGGTTGAAATGAGTAAAATGCTGAGACTTGATGTTATCGTGCAGCCAGAAACCCTGCTGTCTTGCCTATCTAGGCATGCTAAGCATGTGAATGCTTGCTGAAAACTGAGACTGGCCACCTGGCCTGAATTAAAGTATGAGCATCAAGTACACTATTTGTATGCTATTAAAGGACCAATCTTTGGCTGTTCCTTTTAAGGCATGTGTACGTTAACAACAAAGTATTATCATACTTCCTCCAAAAATAGTGATAATCCTGGGGAGAGGGGATGAAGAGCCCTGTTGGTGCTGTGCTGAAATGCCTGAGACATGCTTAGCACCTCTGAGACGTAGCAGGGTTCTTTGCTTGCACAGGCGTTTGAGCATTGAACTTCACTTGTTCATGAATTACTTCTCATTGCCTGAATTTAAGGCACATGCGTCAGCCTGCAGTGGCCTTGGGGCCGCCGTTACTGCCCGTGCCCGTGGCTGGACGTGGTCTGCGAGCTGCCGTATCGCGGAGGAAGAAGCAGCCGTGCAAGGTGGCCGCTCTTACAGCAGCTCTCAAACTTAGCCAGAGCCGCTGCCTCCTTTGGGGAAAATACGCTTGATTATGTGAATGGAATGGGCTTGTGCAGGGAATGGGCTTCTCCAGGCCTACGTCCCTTGGAAAGGTTGGGACCCCAGGGGGAAATGGCTAGTGTGGGTCTCCTTCCCAGTGACAGAGCCGTGAGATTTGACCGTCCTGTCTCCAGAGCCCTGCCTTCGTTTTGGGGTTTGTCTGCAATCTGAGCCTCTCTGTGCTCCTGCTCTGACCGACTTGGACTCCGACTGAGTCGAAGACTGATTTGAACCCAATAATTTTATAGTATAAGATGAGAACATATATACTGTATTGCCAGCATAAAAAGTGCTCTGTGTAATGCCTCACCTTTTTATGTAGTTTTGTCAGATGATTTAAATGCTTCATTTATTCTTTTCGTTTACCCTTTGCCAGGCTCGCTCAGTAAACTGCTGCTCCTTGTGCAAAGGAAAAGACAAGGCCGTACAGGATCTCACCATTTTGTTCAGCCCTAGCTGTGGGTCTTGCACCCCCCTTGGTATAGAGGTTCCTTCTAGGGTCATCACACAGAGTGAGATACAGAAAGAGGGAGAACAGGTATCTGATTAGCTGCAGAACCAAAACAAACTCCCTGTACTTGGAAAACAATCTGTCTGCCTTCTGAATTGCAGAATGAATAGGTTGGTGTTGGGTTACGTTTCTGGATAAATCTGATCTATTCAGCAAATTCCCTTCCCCCTGTGACTGATTGAACACTGATGTTTTTAGTCAATAGCTTAAGATTTTTGGTAGGCATTTTTGTTATTGTACAAGGATCATGTCAGATACTAAGCTACTTAAAAATGTGGTTGGGGAATATTTTAGTCAGTGGAACCGCACTCAAGCATCTGCTCAGTGCTGTCTTATGCTGGAAGCCACTAATGCCAGGTTGTTGTGCACACTGTGCTATGAGTATTATGGACAACTTAATTATTCTAGTGCATTTTAAATGTGGTTGTCATCCCTATGCTGAAATGTACATGTGAATATGTACAAATCTGCATATGTCCAGAGAGCTTGAGGCATGCTGTAAACAGCTTTTATCCACCGATGACATAAAATTGTTCAATTATTGTAAATAATTTTTTACTAAAAAAATTACATTGCTAAATGTATTTTTTTTACACTGTGATCAATATAAATTAGATCCAGGCTAGATCTGCTTTTTCTGCCACAAACGAACCAGAGAAAGCTTTTTGTTCTATAATATTCTGTATAGGAATTCAGCATGTAGCAAAAAAAAATAGAAGAAAGGATACAACATACAAGAGAAGAGCACCTAGTGTAACACAAATTCAGATGGGTGTATTGTGTCTAGACTGTGCTTTTGAAAACATGTTCTTGAAACTTATCTCTCGTCTTTGATTGTTTGGCGTCTCTGTCCTATGTTTGGAGTAGCGAAGCCCAAAATTGCTGTGTGCAGAGAGGAGGAGGAAGATATGCTTTAATCCTAGCGTTGCACAGGTCAACAAGAGCCTGCATTCAGCTTTTGTTTGTTTTTGATGTTTTCAAGGACAGGATGAAAATGTGCTGGGGCACAGTAGGGTTTCAGCTATGTTTTTAAGCATGAATATTTGTGCAGTAGAGAGCAGCCTAAATTGCCTTTGGGGGTGTGTGTGTGTGTGTGGAGGGGTTACAGTCTGAAATGAAAGCAGGGTAATAAACATACCCAACTTACCAATATCAGCATTTTCTCCAGCTGATATTTTCCAGTGTTTTGCCATTGGTGTTGAACTTGAAGCACTAGAGGGTCCTGACTTGTTTTTCTCTTGTAAAACAAAGAATGCATGATTTAAATTTCTCTGGCTCTGAAATGAGTAACTCAAGGGGAAAGCAAGATGTATGCTAACACATTCAGCATGGGTTTCCTTAGTATATTCTGGAGTTAATATTTCCTTAACCTGGGAAGGGGAGAGGTTCCAAATAGATGGTGATCAACACTAATACAGTTATTTATTTAAAAAAAGAACAAACCCAAAATTTCACCAAGATATGTAATTTTCTTAAAAGCTAAATTGCCATGGGTTTATATAGAAAGATAAGTGTGTGTGAAGAAAGTAGTGGGGTTTGTTTTTTTTGTTTGTTTGTTTGTTTTTTCTTTTTAGTGTGACATTGGAAACAAGGAAGTGACTCAGCTTCTTGGAGGGAAGGAAAGAGTTGAAAATAGATGGGCCATCATGTCAGCAGATGACTGATAACTGCTGCGTTTCTGGGTGGGGACAAGAGGAAACCGAGATTAGAGCAGTGGAGGGAACGTGCCAGGGACTTGGATGTAGGGTCAGAGATTTGGGGTGGGAGAAGTGTGAAAGTGAACAGAAAATGCAGACAGTGGGCAGCTGCTAGATGCAGCAAACGCTGCGCACGCTCTGGAGCAGCGCGCCTCTTCCCGTAGCTCCCGTGCGCATTTGCATTGCTCTGACGAGGTGCTGCTGGCCGATGCTACAGCCACAGCACCTGCGATCGTGTTGCTTTGGAGGCTTCTTGAAGGCTGCAAAGGCACCTTGCTCGGAGCGCACGCGTTGGGTGTGAAGTTGTCTTGAACACGCTGCAGCCTTCGGCCTCGCCGTCGTGCGAGGCCTCGGCGCAGCCGCCGCACGCCAGGACTGGCGGGGGTCAAGGAACTAACAGGGCACAAAGGCGTGGAAGAAAGGGGATATTGTTGTCCCATCCCATCCTGCCTGCTTCCCTTCCCCTAAATCCCCCCCCAAAAAGAAAAGAAAATAAATTTTAAAAAAACTTCATTTGCCAATGTTCAGGTAGGCAGCT
>VZSV01000106.1:2783865-2807691 GCA_013398735.1 Nothocercus julius | reverse complement strand
TTCTCCTTCTCTAGTAGCTGCTGGTTTCTCGGAGCTCGGTCCTCAGTAAGATTCAAGAAAGCCTTAGAATGTTTTCGGAATAAGTTGTAAAGCATTGTATTTAGCAGAACATAAATTTTCTGTAAAGCAGGAACTAAAAAACCATCTTCAGTATACAGAAGACTTTCTCTCCAGTGCTAGTTGTCCGTCTGCATAGGAACCAGGTGTGCTCCGAAGGTATGGAGAAGGAGCCTGGAGGAGCAGCTGGCAGTGGGAAGGAGACTTTGGCTGTGCCTTGGAAGTCACCGTGCAGACGCCAGGCAGCATATAGAAATCTTCCAGTAGAAATGTAGTATCATGGTGTAGTTACAATCCATACAATCTTAATGATGTATTGGACTTGGTGTAAAACTGGCTTTGTTTTACTTCAATGTGCGATGGTGGTGCAGTTCTTGCTATGATGTTACGTGGCTTTTATGTGTTTTTGTTGTTTTTTTCTGCCTTTCTGTTACAGAAAGGGTCTTTTCCATGCTAATATGATGTCTAAAAATATAATTCTTATTCTTCATCTACAGCATCTGAACTTGTTATATTTGGCATTCAGATTTAGTATTTGATGGAAGGCTCAGATCTCTGGTTCCCATTGTCCTCCTTGGTTTAATCAACAGGCACAAATAAGTTTGGGATTTATTAAGGTCCCTTCTATTATTGGGAAAAGATGGCTTATCTGCACGATATCCTCCAGCACAAAACTCTTGGGGAGGGCTGTGGTTTGGAAGAATCACATGACGCTGTTTCTAATTCCTGTCCAAACAGTCCTTGCTGTATTAGCCAAAATTAAGTCTCTTCTATCTACAGAGTCAATATCATTCTTTTGAGTATTGCGGTTCGTCTGGGTTGGCTGGTTTCAGGGTTCTGGTAAGCTCACATTTTTGTAGCCTTGGTATCTCCCCATGTTCTGGGTTTGATTGGGGGGTATGTGTCTATATTATCTGTAGTGCTCAGTGTAGTTCTCTGTAGTTGTTCTACCTGTATTTCAGGTAGAGATGTAGTAAGTGGACCCTTCAGTCTTTTAATATATGATAATTAAAAAAAAGTCTTGATTGTGCATTGACTGAAACTTCTATTGAAATCTTGCATAGGAAAAGAGAGCTAACTCAGAGTAGATACTTTTCCCCCTTTTATCATCGCTGAGATTGTCGCACAAAACTCTTTTCTTCCCGCAGGTTTTGTTGTAGCGGGCTAGGATGTAGTAGTGGAAGCTGTGTAAGAAGGCAGCCGTGCACAATCGGGTGCTTTGTGTGCTGTGAGGATAGCCTTTTCTTTTTAAATCTGATAACACTGGGAATATTCATGATTTTTTTTTTTTATGTGCCTGGAATAAATTTTGGCTAGGGTGCATTTGCAATTGTAGATTTAGCTTAGAGTGCTCTACTGCACAAAACGACTACTTCACACTACTTTAAAAACCCACTGTGATTAAAGTATGGTGAATTAGTATCTATTATTTAACCTAATTCCTTTGATACAGGACTTTAAACAGGAACAAACGCTCAATGTGTAACTGAATTTGCTTTGACTTATATTAATCCTTTCCAAAATCTCCATGCGTTACCCACTGAGAGCAAGGGAGAGAAACACTGCTGCAGCATGGAGAGATTTTTGAAACCCTTTGGGACGTGGAAACTCTAAGTGTAGGTAGGAAACGCAACGCCTGTATAGCCATATGGCTGCGCAGGGGAATTGCACAGTCTTTTCGCAGACTCTGGAAACGGGAGCGATGGGCTGAGCGCTGTCTGTTCCCGACGGTCCCGCATGGAGCTGGCAGCGCTTCCTGCTGACGTGGCCTCCCCTCGAGCGGCGAACAGAGGAGCTTCAGTGCACAGAGGAGCTTCAGTGCGCGGAGCAGAGGGGACGCGCGTGAGTCACCAGCAGCAGCAGAAGTAAATTAGGAGTCGAACTCCAGCTATTCAAGTTTGCAAGTATATAAAGGCAAGGCGGCCTGCTCCGCGGTGGGATAGCACACAACCGAGCAGAGTAGCTGTTCCTGTAAAATGTTTATTCTTTGGTGCAATGGAGAATTTTTTTGTTGTTTTTGAGTACCTCAGAATGTACTGCTGGAAAATGCATCTATCTCTAGAAGTACGTTGGCAGGCTTTAAAGACACAGAGCGTGTGTTCTGTGTCTTTAACTTCCAAAATTCTTTGGGTTTGCAAATATGTGGGTCTTGCATTTGGTCTTAGCGTGTTTATTTTATTTGCCTATACCCATGCCTGGAAGGATCAGAAAGTGTGATGCATTCAAACTAATTTGAAAGGACTCTGAAAATCAGTGTCTCATTAGGATTTTCATATTCGCAGTTTCTAAATGTAACCTAGTATATATGCATCATCCTCCAAAATATGGAGAATCTATGTGTTTGTTTGTTTTTTTTTTTAAGGTAGAAGTACACCCAGGTATGCAAGAATGCTCAAAGTGTCTATGTAGGGCCTGCTCAAATGAAAATATTCCTTCAACTGTAGACCTGGCACATTCCAGTCAATGGTGTCAGTATTTTAAAATCCAAGATCCACATTCTTTACTCAGTCTACAGACATTGCACACACATTAGTCAGTGTTTTTAATCCTTTTAAAGTTTCTTAACACATCTATAGTTCTAAGCTAGTAAAGCAATTATACTCAGCCTTCTTAATCTGAAACAATTATATTTGTTGGCCAGCAAAGTCAAGGAATTATTCTATGAAGTTGTTAAATTCCATTACTTCTTATTGACAAATTTTTGGCTTCCTATACTCTTTATTCTTTGTCCTTTTTGGCTTAGTCATGTTTAGTGTGTATATACATACACAGAGGAAAGGGGGAGGAAGTGGAATATTAAGAAGAACAGCAAATGTACAGGTTTGTGTGTTTCCCTGCACAATGTGATGTGTATCTCAGATACCCAATCTCTCAAGTCCTTGTGAGTTGTTCCATGTGACATCTCCCGTCAGTCCTTCTCTATCTTCAAACAGTGTCCCGTGGTCACAGAAATCAAAACCCTGCTGCCAACAGCAGCGGCGCAACCAGTAGTTAACCTGGAATATCCATCTCCTTCTCCTCACATCTGTCCCTCTCACTGGCGTAATGAAGGAGAAAACAACCTGGGCTTCCGCTTCCAGACCCTTGACCACCATCCCTGGAGCTTGGAACTCCTGGTGGATGGTCTCCAGTTTCCCGTCTGGAAGAGCTGCAGTGGATCATAGCATGAGGGTTGGCCAGGCCTTGACTCTCTCTCCATGATGTCCCTTTTTCAAGTGCCTGGCAGGCAACAAACCTCTTTGGACAGGGGCTCAGGTCAGCAGCAATGTGCTGTTTGCTTGGAGGAGTGAAGCTTTCTATTCCCCACAAAGCAAGTTTTGCCAGCGTTATAGGTTTTTATTAACTTTACGGGCTCCATTGTGACATCTGAACTGGCACAACGAGTATTTTTTATGGTGTTTATAAAATGGCTAGGGCAGACGTTTCCTTCTACGCGGTAGCATCATCAACCCCCAAATCCAGACATTAAGTGGCACATTTAAATGTTGACTTTTTCTCCGTGGCCCATTTCAGCAATAAAGGGCTAACTGAAACAAGCTGGCTAGCAATTTCCAAATGCTTCTGCCTGGAGCTTTGTTCTCTGGCAGCCAGGCGGATCATTTATCGATATATTGTGAAGTTAAGGTAGGAGATGTGGATTGGGGCATGTGGATAAAGCACTGTCACTCAGCTTATTTACAGGACTTTTTATTATCGCAATATTTCTTATGTTCTGATTAAAAAAATGGACTAAGCAATACCTTTGGGTGATGGCATATTTTTGTATTAGTTGAATTAGCTTTAAATATCTTGATAAAGAATGCAAGTTTGTTGGTTTTGCTGAATTTTAGGTTGTATTTATGCCTGCTCTGAAGAAACCTGTGCTTGGTCTTGAAAGGTCCATTTTCTGCAGCTGTTGGTGCTGGTGTTGCAATCAACTTTGTCCAATTTCTGAGCTGGATGGCTTTTACTCGCTGAGAAACCCAAGCTGTTGTGCACTTGAGTATGCTATGTATCATCATACCCTTAAAAGTCGTGCTCGTTTCTTCTGCACCAACATTTGTGAATAGTCACTGCAATGCTATGAATGGATTTCCTGCCTCTGACATGAATATTTCTGCCTGTAAGGTCAATAGATCATTTTCTATATCAAATATTTTCATTGCATATTAAATCACTATTTCTTAAGAAGTCATTTGTTAAGACACAAATCACTGAGTCAAGTTTGTGGTGAAAGCACCACTGACCTTTCTTTTTTTTTTTTTAGTTTGAAATAGTGTAACTCTTTGGACACCAAAGACTCAAAGACAGTAGAATGCCATCCAGAAACATTGGTAATATTTGAGTAAAAAGTAAATCTGGAATCTGAATTAGTATTCTAAAATAGTTAAATAGTTCGTATTAATGGACAAACTTACACTGGGATTTACTCATTTAAAATTCTTGTTTTGCTTTGCAGTGCAGACCACATAGCTGCGGCATGACAGGATAATTTAGAAAAGGAGAGCAGAGCTAGAGCATGACTTTGTAATTTCCTTAGCCAAACGAACTTCAGACGTTTCAATGTTTGTCCTTGTGAAATTAACCCACCAAGTAGGTGAACAGGCTTCGGGGAAGTGATGTGTAAAACAGCTTCCTTAAATAGAAAGAAGTTCAGATTGGCTTTCATCTTCTGGAGCAGTATGTCCATTTCTTAACTGTTGCTTTATGTATCTTAAATTTAAATGTTTAAAGTTTTTTTTTTTTTTTTTGAAGTAAAAGTTTAAGTTTAAAAAAGAAAGACATAAAACTTCTTTTTCTTTTTATGGGTTAGATGCCATCAAATATTATTTAAAAATGAATTTTTACAGTGTGAGATGAAATTCTGGGTTTTAATTTATGCGACTTTTCTTTTAATTAATATAGTCTGTATGTGGTTGTAAAGTATTTGCAGACTTTTGCAAATGCTTTGTTTTAAGCTGCGTCTGGTCATTGGTTCCAACTCCTCGATTATTAATATTTTTGGTGGAGTGTGTTTTTTTGTTGTTGTTGTTTGTTTTTGTTCTTACTTTTCATTTGGTTTTGGGTCAATAGATCCCTCTGCAGTTGTGGACGGGAGCAGAGGGGAACATTTTGGTGCATAAAGTCTGTTAGAAGCTACATGTCCTCTTTGGTCCTTTCCACTGGTCATCTAGGTTGCTGTTCATTCTGTGCAAAATGCCTCTATAGAGGGCCTTAAAAAATATTCAGAAGCACAGAAAAAAATGTTATGCTGTTGTGTTATTCACCAGAAAGGTTCATCTTCCCTTTTGCTTGCACGTGAAGCGTTTGTGACCCCATAGGTATTGAAGAAACTTGAGTAACCCTTAGAGAATGCTAAGAATTTCTACAATTTTTTCCTATTTTTAGTATTTTAGGGAAACTTCACTCTTGCAAATGCTTGCTAATCAAGAGTCTCCATTTCCTTCTGCTTTGTGTTTTTTACCTGTGTGTGCTTTTTGTTAGGGTGCTCAAGATGCTTGTTTCTGTGTTGGCAGAGCTTTCAGGCAAAGTTGCCTGAAGTTGTACATAACAATGTGGCCTTTAACTGCCTGCATCGTGGTTATAGAAATGTCATATTTCAAGTGATGTACGTTTTAAGCATGGTTGGACTGTTATTAATTAAAATCCAGCCTAAAATATGGAGAAAAATGTACATTTTTGCTTATCACCTCTATCTGTTAAGGATCTCTCTCTTCAAATGTCATCCTAGCTAGGTCTCTACAGATGAGTCTGGCACAACAGTATGTGATATTATTTTTATGTCAGCAGAAGATAATATCTCATAATAACATTTTTGAACGTTTCTACCTGAATTGTGAGTGTTGGAGCTGTGCCTGGAAGGGAACAGCCACACAATGCCAGTCATTCTCCATTGTATTGAGCCCAAAGCTTTGAGTCTGGAGAAGGGACTTTGACGAGCAGGATGAGAGTGAGAGACAAACAGGATCTTTCTAGTACCGTTCCCAGCACCTGTTGCCTTGAAACTTGCTTCTGGCTCAGATATATTGGTAACTTCTAGAATAAAATGTTTTTTGTGTGTGTACATATACAGACTTATGCATAGTTGTTTTCTTATTCTTAAGTTTTGCTCTTGCATTCCTGTTCTAGAGGTGTTAATTGAGAGTTCTCACTTGGGTGAAGGCTTTCTTGAGCAGAAATGGTAAGCAGGCTCTGAGCGATTTTTGCCTCCAGGATTTTCACTAAGGGTTCATTAAGATTACTTAACAAGTAAGAAGCGATTTGCCTCCCTTGGGGGAGAATTCTGATATCTTGAATGTTTATCAACCATCTGCAAAATGGAACGAGCATAATTGGTGGCTAATTGGTTGAAAGAACTGTGAAATACAATTATGAAGAAGAGTTAAGCTGAAACCAATTGTATTTATGAAATCTAGCATAAGAAATACTATATTAATCCTTCCTCAATACCAGGAAACACAATTAGTATAATTAAGAGTATCATACAGTAATTTTCTTGGAGAGTAGGTGCTTTGCCTGCTTCTTTTCTATTTTTATATAGTTGGAGCAGACTAACTTCCTGTCAGGTGGTGCCTTCTGCAGTTAGTACCAAAATAATTATAAAATTGCTTTGTTTACTCCTGTCATAGTACACAGTAGGTGAAACTGTTGTTGACTGGAAAAGTTGCTCTAACTCGTACATTGATTTGTGGTCACAGTTAATGTAGTTTTTGCAAACTTTTTGAGAGACCCTATTTTATCGGTCTAGTTGGAAGCCCAGTTTCTGCTGGGAGCCCTGATGGTTTCTCTGTTACTGCCTCTTGTTTGAACCCCATTCCTCCCATCATCAAGGTAAGGAAGGAGGAAGCCTTTGGAGTGCTCAGTAGTGTTTCTCATAGATTGTGAGTGCAATTGGAAAGATAAATGCAAGTTTTCTCCTAAAGTAGATGGCATCAGCAATTTCTGTGCTAATTCCTGAACACAACCCATGGGTATCTCCCACTGGAGACCTGAAAGATACAGTGAAGTCTCCTGAACTGACAACACTTTTTGTAGCAAATTGTGTCTTCCTTTGCTTCTACCCATTCAGTTTTATCATTTTTGATCTGGTTATAGAATAACTGTAGAGAGCTTATAAATGTATTTTCATTAAACAGTTATCCATTATCATACTGGAATATTTGTGTTGTCATTGTCTGAGGGCAACTGCTCATTACTTGGCAAAATCCGAGTAATGGAATATTTTAAAGAAAAAAAAAACAAGTTATGAAAATTTTTTTTTCTCTCTCATTGTAGGATGGTCATTCTTCCTCCCTTCAAAATGGTTAAATACAATTGTGTGGCTTTTAACATGTCTTATGACCAATGCTATTCCTTTTGTGTGATTAAGGGGAAATAAAGATTCTGCTGTAGTTTCCTTTGTGACTGTTGCAGGCCTATGCTTGTGCCCACTGTAACTGAGCCATGTACAGATTGGAATAAATATTCATATAGATCAGATACTGTCTGATGGAATCTGAAGAAACTAGGCCTGAAAAAAGGGATGAAGATTCACTAAGAAATCCTGTTGAGCTTTACAGTCCCATCCTTGTGGTGGTTCTTTGCAGCCTTCCCTTCTAATTTTTTTTCCCTCCTTCCATGAATGTATGACTTGATTTCTTTTTCTACTTCACATGCCATAATATGTAATAGTAGATAAGAACCTCATCACAATATTCATCTGCTCTACATACTGCCATTTGCTCACTCAAAGACACATTCCAAAGAAAAATATGTTTGTTTGCTAGGATAAAAATAAGTCGGACATTCATGGAAGGAGGAAAAAAAAAATTAGAAGGGAAGGCTGCGAAGAACCACCACAAGGATTAAATAGTTTCATGTATTTATATTTAAGTAAAATTTAACATCTTTAAAAGGGTCCTAAGATTGTAGATATCTCTATACTGGTAGATTAAAAGGTTTTGTAAGAAAAGTGGAGTGTTGTGGACTGTCTCTTTTAAATTTGTGTTTTATTGAGCAGCTATTGCTGATGAGCTGATGGATTTTGTGCTCAGGTCAAACAAAAACAAATATGTAACAAACCTGCTTTTGGTGCAGTTTGCATGTCAGAGCTGGGAATGCATTCAGTTAAGCGATCATTAGTAATGCCTGCTTTGATCTGCCCTTAATGGTTTAATTGTTTTTCTGATTTAAATAAAGGCTCTATGCTTATTTTATAAAATTTCCCCCTGGGATCTTGTCACATGCAAGTGTTTGTGCATGTGTTTTCTTTTTAAACATCAAGAATAATCAGATATTTAATTAAGCTTCTCCTGAGCATCTCTTTTGGGATACTCCTGTCTTAGGAGCCGCTTGATAACTAGCGTGGCGGAGCCGGCTAGGCAGGAGTGTTCACACAGAGCAGCCAGAGTATTTTGAAGGGATGCTCAGCAGTGCTCTCTTTGTGATCATTGGCATTTCTCTAAAGTCTGCAGTCTTCCAGGGTACTCGAGTTCAGTTTGTTTCATAGAGATGCTTGCAGGAAGCCTCGCCTCGCTAGCAGGCTCCGTAGCGAGCTGGTGTCCCCTGTTGAGCAGTGACATTATTTAGCGGTGGAGTGGGATGCTTTCCTGATGCTTTCCCAGGCAAGACATTCAAATCCGAAATGCTTTTGGGGAGGATACAGTTGCTGTGTTTAAGGGTTCCTGCCCTTCTGGCATGTAGGACATTCTGATGCATTGTCTATAAACTATTTTAACAGCTGAATTAATAGGCTAGTTAATTTTTTTAAAGCCTCTTATTACTTCCCTAGCGGTGAAATATAACTAGTTTCTCAGTTTAGCCCATTTCATGATGCTATTTGTATATGCCACGTAGAACAGCTAACATGATGCCATTTAGAATCCGGTTTTAATGCTAAACACTTAGAGTAACCCTCCCTGAGACTACAAGTGTTAGGATGGTTGTGTGCAAATGATAATTTTTGTTTATGACTGACATAGAAACTTGCACTGCAAAGCTTGAGAATCATCACAGTGTGCTGCTTTGGATGAGCATGTAAGCAGTATGGAGCTCTTATTAAACTCTGAATGTAAAATTCCCTTAAGAAATTTACTTATCACAGCGTGGCAAGATACTAAACAGAAAGAAGAACTTGTGGTGAGGCATGTGGAAGTGGTAGACATAACAACTACAGCTCTATATGTTAATAGTGTTACAGTAGTTCCAATCAAGCAGAAAAATCTGTCCTGCAGAGCATATGGAAGCATCCTGAGTGTGTTTTAGTGTAAGCCATGTGTTTAAAAAAAACACAAAGTCTCAGTCATGGTGTCATAAGCTGAATTTTCTCCTCCCCCTTTCAGCAGTTCCTCTGCAGCTAATTCCGCGAGGCAGGATGCATTCCAGAGGTCTGGGGAATGGTCTTTGGTTTCTTTATTGGTGCCACTTCTCCAAAGAGTTGCTGCCTTTCATGCGCTCAGGTAGCCTAAGTTTGTGTTTTCCTCAAGGTACACCTGAGAATAAAATTGTTTTGTTGCTAAGCACAGCAAATTAGATGAATTGAACTGAATTTCAGATTAAAGGCCATCCCAGGTAGCTGAGCGTCAAATTTGGGCAAACTGTTTTGTATTGCATAATATGCACAAAACTGAAGAAAGAGGTCTATGGCATTTACCAGCTACCAAGTGCTGCTCATTTCCATAGTTATTTCCATTCTATATATAGTAAGAAAAGTTTAGGCACAAAATGAGTTAAGTGAATTAACCAGTTATTTGAGCCAGCTGCTATGCTAGAAATAAACCTATGGTTATTTTCTAACCCCAAGCTGTGTCCTTGCAATTCTCCCTCAATAGTGCATCTCTTCTCTTTGTACCCTTTTTAAGCCTTTGGCTTATTTTACAATGTATATTGCAATGACCAATTCTGAGTGTTTAATTTTGGAGCATTATTATTTTTCTTTATCATTTATTTAAAGGTGGATGCACCAAGCAGGTGTAGTGGTTCATCTTCTCTGCTCAGGTTTAGTGAATTGCTAAATGCACTTTCTGCAAATGTCTAGATACTTTTGAATGGAATGTTTAAAATATAAAATGTGATAAGAGATCAAATAAAGCACAAAAAATTCTGATTTAAGTACAAATATCATTAGACACCACAATCTTGCCTTTCAAGCTGTATAGCCCTTAAAAGCAGACACCATGCAACGCTGCCGATAAGGAATATGTTTGTTTATCTTCTCTCTTTCTCTCTTTTTTCCTTTTTTTGCCTCAATAGCATATGCTTGCACATTGCTGTCATCAAAGCTGTTTGTTTTTTCAACGATTCTGTAGCAGAGATTTATCTTCGCACATGTCATCTCCTTCCCCACCAGTAACAAATGACTCTTTATGCCCCTTGGTAGCTGCTGGGGGGGAACGGACATTTCAGCCCCCTGTACTTCTCCCTAAGGAGAAATTCCGACGCGAGAGGCCGGGGCGGTTGGGCACGAAGCAGCGTGAGTGCCGGTGCAGCACGTGAGGGAGGCCGACGGCCCTGAACTCGCTGGCCAGGCCGCGGTGCTAATTTGTCCCCTGCGCAAGGAGTTTTGCAGCGTGTAATTTAGCCTCTTGCTCTGAATTGTCACTTCCTAAAAAAGAGCATTTTGGAGCAGATAGGGCAAACAAAATACTGCTAATTTTAGACAGCTCTGTTCTTTTGTGCCTGTTCTCTGCAGAATTAACTTGCTAAAAAGATAAAAGGCTGTGGAAGATCTTACCTGAAAACATTAATTGTACTTTGCTACGCTGCATCTCTGGAAAGAGATAATGGTGGAAAGTGTATTTTATTCCTTATTTCTTTGTTTTATCTCTCTTCTTTGTTTGCTGGCATCCAGCAACGCTGTTCTGCTGAGGCTCTTCTCTTCCTCCTCTTTTTTGTACGGCTGGAGAAGAGCAACCTGTACTGCTAAGTGGCAGCTGACCTGCTGGGCAGCTGCTGCAGCAAGATGGGACCTTCTGCCGGCCTCTTCACCCGTCATCTCATGGTCCACAGTTCCCTTTGCCTGCCAGGTATCTGCCTGACCAGCAGTTAGCCTGTTTGGGGAGTCCTGTTCCTACAAAAATAAGTTGTTCTGCCATTAAATCTCCTCCAACAGCTCAGCGATTCAGGGAGGTGAGGCTAGGAGGAGGGAGAGAGGAGAGTGAGGCTGCTGTGTTGGTGCCACTAGCCCACAAACCTATTTACTCATTGTTGTTAATGGAAGTAACATGGGTTAAGATGATGAACTTGAACGTTAGAAAGTTTGGAGTGCAAGAAAGCTATTTGTTGAATTCTTTAGGTTAGTGTATGTGTGTTTTTAAGTGCTCGTGTTGCTTGTTGTGTGCCTGTGTTGCCAATCCGGCTTCTGGGTCCCGTCCTCCCAGCATGAGCAGTGTCCGGGCTGCCCGCGTCTCGGCTCCGCTTTATTAGTTCTCTTGCACGTGCTCTCCATGGGGCTTCTTGAAACTCGGCCCACAAAGAAACCATCAATTATACTTGAGGCAACCTCAGCTGTTCTCGGTTGTGAACCTTATTGAGCGCTGGTTTAACCACCCAGAAAAAAACGTGAAGATTTCAAATGCCAAAGAGGAACTTGAGCAAAAGAGGTAGCAGAGAGGTGGGCAGCTGTCACTCTGGTATTGAGAGCTCTGGGCAGAACTGTGCATTTTCTTTGATTTATTTGGGAACCGTTTAATTTATTTTCAAGAAACGTTGAACAGACTTGTCATGGACCGGTATGTTCTGAAGGGCTCACAAAGAGACCTCCCAAGGTGGCCCTGCTCCTCGGCCACCTTCCCAGCCCCTCTTGGGGAATTCTTTACACACAACAATGTTGAGAGAAAATTCCTCCTTAATTTCAGAGCAATGTAAATTCTTGCAGTAGTTTCTATTTCTATTGTTTGTTTTGTTTTTCTATCCAAATACCAGGAGAATAATGGCTGCTTTGGGGCTGAAGAGGCCTTGGCACCCCTTATTTCAAGTTTCAAAAGGGCACAGTGGCTAGTCCTGCTCTTGGTATTTCTGACTTATTTCCCACTTGATCGTATGTTCCGTATTTCACTGCTTCAGTCCATCCGCTCCATGGGAAACAACTTCTGGGCTGCTGTAGTATTTTTCCATTCTGAGAGTCAACTGGCTTCCACCTTGACTGGTAACTCTACGTCACAGTAGCCTATTTAGCTGAGGGAAATGACTTCAGCGTTTTGGATGGCGTGCTTTTAATTTCCGAGTTTTTCATCACACTGTGGCTAAAATTGAACAATTAGGAATTTCTCTGATCAACTCAAATAGTAGAAATTTTAGGAATCCCAAGATGTCAGAAGAGTGAGGGCTTTTTGGTTTGTTGTCTTTTTTCTGTAGCGTCGTCACCAGTGTAACTGGTGGAGCTGCAGGCCCCGGAACAGACCATGTACTACCTCTACTTGCCAAGTCATTCATATGTTGGCATGTTAAAGGCTCAGTCTGGTGCTGATGTTGGTGCAGCATGAATGTTCACAAAATCTTTCTCACCACAAAGTATCCTATCTAGCTTTCAAATAAACAAAAAGAGGAGGAAAAAAAAAAAAAAAAAAAAAGCCCAAAGCGGCTTCACCCCCCCTTTTACTTTTAAAAAAAAAAAAAAAAAAAAAAAAATTTGCATCTGAATCTTGCTTTCTTAAAAGTAGTAGTTAGTTGTAGCAGACCCTTATTTGCTTGTGTCTCAGTATCTGTGTAGAAGAGCTACGGCAAACCATAAGAGCAGGTTTATTGCACCGAATACTTGGTTGCTTCCTGAGGAAGAGGGGAAGAGGAGATGACAGCTTCTTTGTGCTGCTGTGGCTGTGTGCTGATGTTGTATCCACAGAAAACCGCTTAGGCCGAACCCTTGCAGCGAGCGAGCTGTGATACAGACTTCCTAGCACGTGCACCCACACCTGCACCCTGCTTGGGGTTGTGCTTGCTGATGCAAAGCTTCAGAAATAGGATGCTTCTGAGTGTGGTAAGTGGATATGAAGAGCACGAGTCTGCCTTTTTGTTGATCTGTATGTGAGGCAGCCAAGAAGTAAATGGTTCTTCAAATATAAACCTGCATACTGTCAATGCCCGTATGATTTTTTTTCCCCAGAGCCTGCATTTCTGCTTGTGAATGTGCCATTTTGTCCCTCTGATATTTTTATCCTTCTTCAAATTATGATGGTGAACAGAAGAGTCTGAAAAATACACGTGCAACATATACACTTTCAAAGAGAAATTTTGCATATATCTGAATTTTAATTTCCTGGTTAGCTCTTTACCTTTTTTGCATTTATACTACTGTCTAAAAACCTGAGATGTTTTTGCTGACCTATAAACATCTTTTGATACTAATGGTGATTTTAGTGCAGAACGCTGACAGCAGCTCCGTTTTGCTGGCGCAGATGACTTGCTATGATGTTAGCGGCTTTATCCGCTGGAAGATCAGGTTTTTAGTTGCCCTTTCCCCAAGAAAGAGGCTCCTCGGGGATGTCTGCCAGCAGCAGGACAAAGATACCCACCTGCAATTGCATGCAAAGGATACAAAGGGATTCTGTGCTCAGGGTTTCTTTTTTTTTTTCTTTTTTTTTTTTTATTTCTTTTTTCTTTTTTGGATAGCTTTACAAAGTTTGAAACCTGAGCTCTGGGGAAGATACACAAAAATGTCAGGTTCCGTTTGTAACTCCGGTATTTCAGAGGGTAGCAGAGGTGGGTGCACCCGCCAATGGGTCGAAGAAGTTCTTACGACCCTACTTTAGTATTTCTTGTTTTAAATGACTTCTGGAGAGGGCACCTGTTTGATGTAGAAGTGACAAGAGGATAGTAAATGGAAGTTAAAACCTAGAGCACGGAGCTCTTTCTCTTTCAATGAGAGCATGTGAGTCCTGGTAATAGCTTCTTTCCATGCAAGAACTTACCAATGGCAGGAGGTGTGTGTGTGTTAAAACCATTTGCTTTTTCAAGGGCTTAAGTTGACATACATAGAGGCGATAACTCCAGTCCTGTGTGTCTTTCTACTAAAATCCAGGTCATCTGGTCTCTTCTAAGCCCTTAACCACCTAACTGAGGCTGAATAAATGCTTGGCATTTCTTTGCGTTTTGCCAGTGGGCAATTGTGTTAGTGCCGAAACATTTTAATTTACAGTGGAAAATACATACATGTTAAGGAGAAAGGATTTCTTTTGACATCACGTAAGCAGAAACAGCTGCATTTAGCACTCTTTTTTTTTTAAAAAAAAAAAAAAAAAAAGGCCCTGTGGCATCTCCCCTGACAATCAGTATTTTACAGCTGAGCATGAACAGCAGGGCATAGTTGTGCGTGGAGTCACTTTACTCGGTGAAGTGTTGCAACATAGATTACCCGATGCAAAACAGCTGTATTCGTTACTAATAGAGACGATTTGACAAAACACCAACACGGATTTTTCCCACAATAGCAGATGTGGAGATTGCTGTCCCCCGCCCCCATATCGCCAGCATCTGTGAGTCATGTAATGCTCCTGTAGCCCTGGAGGTGTGGTGTTGCCATACAGTCTTCAAGAATGGATGCATTTATTTTAACTGTGTGATGGAACAGCTATGTTATGACTAATAGTGGTATATCAGCTGGAAAACTGTATTTGAAAGAAAACATTTTTGCCTTGTTGCTGCTTGTTACTTAGTGTTTTGTGGATGCAAATGCATCTTAGCTTCCCAACATGCACCAAACTCACATAAATAAAATTCCTTGATTTTTGTCACTTGTGTTTTGCTGACAGGCAGTAAAACATTGGTTCTGCCCCTCCCAGCTTCTCACACTTAGGTGTGTGACTGTCACTTTGCTTGCACGTGGGAAAATGCAGCGAAGTAGTGCAAGGAGCTGGCCATTGAGAATTCCCTTTCCTTGGCTCTCCGCCTATATAAGGCAATTTGTTATTCCGTGCTTAATATCTCCAGTAGAACCTGCTGTGAATGCAATAACATGTATAGAATATAGACCACCTAAATATATTAAAAGAATTGGGAAAAAAAATACTGCCTTGGGCAGTCATTTGGTCTTGAAGAGGAAAAAAAGGAGGAGAGCGAGTAGGGGTTGTTGGGAACTGATAAAGGCTGATATCTTGAGACGCTTCAGAAACTGAACTTATTTTAAAATAAGAATTTGGAATGCAAGGCATTGAATGGCAAAATATGATCAAAATTACTTTTCAGAATATGGAAGAATACCCAAACATCAAAGAATAGAGACTATTTCATTTTCCATATCCTTGAAGTAACGTTTTTCTCAGTTGACTAAAAAGCTGAAACTTGCTCAATTTTTCATGTTTGTTTTTGGGGAGATTGCTCAGGTAGGTGGTTACCGTGCCTTAGAGAGAGACACGGAGGCAAATAACTTAAAAATGGTGTTTCTGTTCTAGCCTCCCAATAGCTGTCACTGAAAGCTTTACTGGAAGTGCATCTCTGGAGAAGGAGTTAGGAGAAGAGGAGGTGAGGAAGGAGTCTTAGGAATCTGAAAAATTCTGTGGGTTCCAGGAAGTTGAAATGGAATAACTGTGTCTTAAGTATGTTTTCTATGGAGGCAATTTTGTTTCTGCTTCGCTTTGGTGAATATCCAAAGGCTGGTACTGATCCCATGTTGCTTCAGATGCTTAATTGAGGTGACCAAACCACAAGCCTAGTGGCCTTTGGTTCTCTCTGGAATGTCAAGAGTCATCCCATGCTACTTCAGGCTACCTGAGGCATCAATGAGGGCAATGGGGCAAGTGCTCAGGGCACCTGAAGTTAGACGGCGCGAATCTGGATTAAGCCCGTCACTGTGACCTGGTTGCTGTGAAGCTGATTGAGATACTTGGTCTCTGCTCCAGTTTTGACTCTCCTTTGGCAGGATTGAGGAACGCTGCCTGACTAAGCACGGGCAGCTGCTGCTTTGAGATTGTCTGTTTTGACAAGAGAGAGTTTATTTTCTAGAGTATTAAGGGTATGTTAATGAAATATAATCCAGTTAAAACATTTTATTTTTATGTCACAGGGTGATAATTTTACAGACTTTTTGGTAGCTTTGCTCTTGTTGAAGACCTTATATTCTGGTTACAAAGAAGGCAGTTTCAGGCAGGAGAGCCTTGGAATCATGTTGCATCCAACAAAGGATTCCTGGGAAAGTGGTAAGCGCTGGGGAATTAGCAGTGTAGCTACTTCAGGGGACCAAATTAGACCAAATAGGACAATACTTAGGCAAAGCTCCTAGCATATGAGATGCGATGCTTTCTTTCATCGCAGCAGCCAAGATAGCCATCGTCGTGGGCCAGGTAAGGAGTGCCGAAAGCCGTGGTGGAAGCGAACTTGAAAGAAACGGTCTGTCAGACCCCTCATTTTCCCTGTCCTCAAA
Source organism: Nothocercus julius (assembly GCA_013398735.1). Classification (NCBI taxonomy): domain Eukaryota; kingdom Metazoa; phylum Chordata; class Aves; order Tinamiformes; family Tinamidae; genus Nothocercus; species Nothocercus julius. The sequence goes on along the minus strand of VZSV01000106.1, from coordinate 2,791,325 downwards.
CTTTTTTCAGCAGCTGTTAATAAAGTTTTAATAATTTTGATACTTCTTATTGGGAAAACCTCCCTTGACAGCTGGAAGCAAAATACGTGAAAACGTTTGTCTGGTTATTCCTGCTTGCAGGTTTTATAATTTGAATACTTAATGATTTAAGGTTTACGTTACTGGGAAAGCTTGCTGCATTACTTCAGTAATGCAGTTAAAATAGGTATTTCAAACTAATTGCTAATTGAGCCTGCGCTGCATAAAGACAAGAGAAGACATGGAGGTATTTTGCTTCAAAAAAGGAGAAGGCAAATGCATCAGCCATTCCTTCTAAAATTAGCAGAAAGTGATGGGGAGCATCTTCAGGTGTTCTCTCATTCTCTCATTCCTTTTATTTTGGATGAGACCCCAATATCTTCAGGATGGAAGCTGCTCAGGCTGGGCCAGCTGTCCTGGTAAATTCGTATCCTGCTGTTGCCAGGATCCTGCTTTCCCTGAGGTATCTGGATTAACACGTTTCTTCCAGAGCTTCCCTCCTTAACAGCGTTGCCCACATTTGAATGTATAGTAAGCTTTAAATGGAGAGCGTTGGCATTGGCAAAGCAGCACATTGGTGACGTTGTAGTGTTTTTCCCCATGTTTTGCTCATGCAGATACGGTTAGGGTTGTCTGTAGGATAATGCTTCTCTGTTTACTCCCTCTCCCTTTCTTTCTTTTTTTCTTTTTTTTTTTTTTTTCCCCTCCCTGGGGATTTAGGTGAATAAACTCATGCATATCAAAGCATATGAGGTGGTTTCCTTATTCTTTACCTTTTCCCAGTTCTTGCAACTACCAGACTACAGTCAGGTCTATTAATTTGTAACAAGCTTCTCCCCATCCGGGCTGCATGGGCTTCACTTCTTACTGATAAGTGGTTATCTATGACTGTCCATGGGATCTTGGACTCCTTATTTTTCTTTAAAAGCGTAGCCATGTCTCCCACGCCCTTTTCCCCACCCTGCTGGGGCTTTGCCGGTTGCCTGTGCTCTGCTTCAGCCTTCCCAGGACCTTGCTGAGCTTGGGCTGCTTCCTGACTGCACTGGAGAATTGCTCTGGGCCAAAACTGCTGGGGCATCTCCCTGTAGATTGACCTGAACCAGAAAATTTAGACTTTATTTTTCTGCCAAACTTTATTTTCATCAAAGTGTAGTGCAAAACATGTAAATGAAAACAGTTACTTGACTTAAGGCTAAAGCTAGTGATGAGAATGTTAATACTAAAAGCTAACGTAATTAGACTGCAACATTTAACTCCTTTTCTCATATTATTTGATGGGTGTTTCCTTATGCTGTGTTAAGGATGTGGAATTCCTAAATCCATCTCAGAAATAACTTTTTTTGTTTTAAAAAGTTCAATGAAGTTGATCTGTGTAACATCTTTGTTTCTTCTGGAGATGCTAATCTACGAGCATAATCCTCCTGTGTGGAAGTTCAGGATAAAAAGTGGAAACTTCAATTGCATGTTTCGAGATTCATGCAAGGTATTAAAAATCAAGGACTGTGGTTTACATTGGATGAAAAATGCACTCTCTTAAGTCCAACTTCAGAATACCAGACATTCACTTAACGTTTGCGGTTTTATTTACACCTTTCGTTTTTCTTTTCCTTCAGGAAGCTTGTTATAACCTTAAAAAAAAAAAAAAAAAGTTTCACAGTGGTGTGCCAACAAATACTTTCTGTTGGAGACTGACCTAAACTAGACTAGAAAATGAACCAGCAGCTCTGTGGCAGAGCTTCCTGATTTATCCTTTACTTGGTTCTGCGCAAAGATTTTCAAGATTTTTTTTGCAGTGTTTTGTGACTAAAGGCTGAAAAGAAAGAATATAGCAGCCTTTGTAATGTTTAGGATGCGGTATGTGATAGGTAGCTGAGCATGCGACAAGATCAGAGGCATGTATACATAAGATCTCTTTTTAAGAAGCTTAAGTCATTCCATATAAAACTTGTAAAAAGAGTTCCATTACTTTTGTAACTGTTGATAATGCAAAAAATGGTTTCAGTATCACAACCTTTAGTGTTTGTATGAAAAAAACATTACCTGTTTGCTTAGACTTTTGTCAAATGTTTTTGTTCCCCATAAGGATTCAGCCTCCTGATAGCAGGGGAAATGCTTCCCCCAAACCTATTTGGAACCTTTTATTTGCATACGGGAAAGATTTTCGAGCACTGTAACCCGTCTGCAGCAGTTGTGCTTTTACCTTAAATGACAAGATAACAGATCTATGCACAAGCTCTTTGAGGAAGGATCTGCTAATATTGAGCTATTTTTAATTATATGAATTTTTTAGTAAAAATACTCTGCAAAAAAAAAAATAAAGCTTTGAATGGCTTCTGTTCCACTTTTTTAAATGATCTTTTTCTTAATCTTTAAATCTGATGTGAATCTTTGAGTTTTTTTGCTGCACTATTTTTATAGAATTGTATTCTTCATTTTAAATCTCTTACTGTGAGAAATGAGCACTAAGTGTATCTGCTGTTTGTCTGTTGTATCACAGCATTCTGGGGGAATTCTTCATAAAATTATACTTGTATATACTTTGGACAACTCCAAAAATAGTATGCTTATCCTGTCTGCATACTAATGCACCAATCTGCATTTCTGTCTGCAATGCTGATGTAGGAGATGTTGCAGCCTTAAACAGGTCGAACAGGTTGAAAATTCATCTAACAGGTCACCTTTTATGACCAGATAAGTCAAACCGTGCCCAACTCTTAAAACGGGTGTAGTATTTTTCATGACATATTGCGAGTGTATAGTAGAAGGCTGTTCTGCATTATCTGAAATTCAGAATGATTATTAGTGAAAGAAGTGAGATTGAAGTGTTATCTTTTTCTACTGATTGCTTGAACTGTGTAACCAAGAAACAACTTTTGAGACAGCATATGCATTTTTTTGTTTTCCCCCCTCCTCACCCATGTTGTCGTTATTCTGCGTGTAACATGATTTTTATAAATTTTTATAACTTTTCTTCATGATGTGGTATTCCTGGTTTTGGAACAGTGCTTGTCGCTCTTTCATTCTGTAATTTACATATAGAACTGTTTTACCTATCGAGCATGTATTTATATGTGCATATGTGTGCTTGCATGTTTAACGTGTACATGCACAGCATTTATTTAGAACGTGTCAGGAAAATGTTATGCCACACTAAATGAATAGGGAATCTAACAGAACTCCCAAACTGAGAAAACGCATGGCAGAGTAAAATGCACTTCTCATTCCTGCTTCCAGATGGGTCACTGATCACAATGGAAAATAAGTTTTTCCACATAATTGATAGCAGTTTTTTATTATTTAATTTTTTTATAGTGTGAAATGGAATTTGATGATTTGAAAGCCCTGCAGACTATCCTTATTTCTTAGAGCTTTTCTCTCCCAGGCTGCTGCGTGCCATTATTCTTGCGGGAGGTTTCGGCCAGCGGATATGGGGGCTGTAGTTACTGTTGCCCTGATGCCCAAGTAGTGGTGCTCAGCAATTCCAGGAATTCTAAACACTGCGTAGGTACAAGCCCTAGGAACTCAATATTCTGGTAATTGCTTTCTGTTACAGCAAAAATTCACTTGATATTTACATAACTATCATAAATATTTGTATTTTTTCCCTCTGAAATGTAAAATAAGCTAGCTTAAAAAAAGACCCAAAAATACCTCTATTATTTACAAAAGAGAAAAGACACTTGGTAAATGCAGTTATGGAAATACTTTGGAATGAAACTGTTGAATATTTAATTTGCTTAATGCAGAGCCGTCACTGTAAATAGATTTGACACAACTAAAAGCTTTGCTCTTTCAAAAGGCAACAATTAATAAGCAAGATTAATTTTTAAACACAAGGGAAGAAACCCTTTGAAAGAAGCTTTAAAAAGCCTAGATCATTTTTTCTCCTTGTGTATGTGCTAAAGAAAACGCTCATCTGCTTAAATATGTTTGCCCATTTATTATCATTTCTACAAAATGACAATGGTTTAATTTAATTTGGGTTCTAAAGAAATAATTTTGTTCTAAATCCTTTTCTTATTTGAATGTGTTCTTTGGTGCTGCTTTATAGAAAGAGGAGTGGTTAGGAGAAGTGGAGTGAAAATCAAGGTAGTTATTTTGTATGTTTTCTGTAACTGTCATTAGTTTAAACTCTTTTGTTTGGATAGCTCCTTCGGTGATTCATGCCTTATTCTTTGGTAGGTCTTTTATATAATAGCAGAAAATAAAACATTTAAAAATTTGAATTTGTGGGCCTTCAGAAAAAAAGCTGAGAAGTTCAGGATAAATATAGCTACTATTTTTGTGTTTTTTTTTTTTTTTTTTAAATCATTTTATTAAATCTGACCCCGTAGTGTTTCACTTGAGGGAAAACCCTTGAAGCTAAGCCATTTGGATAGTTAGGGAGGTTATTCTAATTTCTTGCTCAGTGTGTGCATGTTTGGGTAATTGGGTGGATCAGGGAAATATTACTGCGTGAGTCCTATAACTTCCTTCCTTGGTGTTATCCTTCAGCTGAAACTAAACACTCTGTGTGTTTTCATGGGTAAAGGACCTCAACTGTTTGTGGATTTTGAGGAAAAGGTCTAGTAAAAGGAGAATGATGTCATGCTGTCTGTAACATTATGCACAGTTAACAGTGTGTGAAATAGTAAATGCTCTTAATGTTTAATGGCTAAGAATGATCTACATATATTATAACTACTTAATCCCGTCTCTATCATGAGAGCAACAATAATAGCAACACAAGATTTATCTCCTTGTGTGTTCCTTACCAGCCTGTCACTGGATTTTATGGTCTTTATATTTGTCTTTACATTTGCTTACCCTGACAGTAGACCTTGCCTTTCACACAACTAGCTGAAAACCAACTTGTCCATAAGATTCCTGCAAGATCCAGGCTCAGATTATTTGTGTTCCTCCTGATAATTGTGTCTTTTATATCCCAGGACCTAGATCAAGCCCTCATCCATCCTGCCAGCCTCACCTGAGAGACTGGCCCCTGCCATGTGCCAGGCATGAATCCCCATGAGTTGCTCAGCACTGAAGCTGAGCTATTTTGACCAAGTACAAAAGAGTCTGAGTTTGACACATACAAACCTAAGGGGCTACATAGGCTTAATGAGGTTTCAGGTGGAAAGCTGATAACTCACACTGGCAAATTTCAGCCTATCAGAAAAGTATTTTGATGTCTGGGGTATGTAAGTATTAACAACATTTCTCTCAGAGTTCATCCACAAAGGATAATTGTCTACTCCTCTTCTCAGCCAAACAGTTTTGCCTTCCACTGGAATTATAGTCATCAATCAAAGCTGCATCTATAGGACCCTGTTTACCAGTGGGATCTCCTTACAGCGAGAGCGTGGAATGAGTAAATCTTGACCATTTAAATGTAAATGTAAATTGTTCACTTTTCTATTTCTCTTATGGTAATTACAGTTAACAGCGTCAAACAGAATATCTTCATATAGCTTAGGGAATTTTTAAAAGAAGAAAAAAAGGATTTATATTATCTAAACCTAGCATATGTCCATTATAAAGACTTAAACACACACTAATCAATGTTAAAAGAACATATTGTATTTTTTTTTTTTTTTATACTGAAGCATCTATTGTGTAGTGTAGGCATCTCAAATGAAATGAGTTAGTCTAGATATTGTTAGTAAGCTTTCTCTGGTAATATAGGATGCACCAAAAGTTGTAGGTGATTTGGGGGAAACAGAGGCAACCTTATGTATAGGTAGGCACAGTAAAGACTGCAAATTCAGTGGGGACAAAGTAGTAAGGTCTCTGCATCTGGAGTTGGGAGAAAAAAAGTGAAATTAAAAAAAAAGAAGAAAAAAACCCACATTTGTATACTTTAAGCCAAAAAATATGGGAAATTATCCTTCTGTCTATTCAGCAGGAACATGACACCCTGCCTGGTTAGTGAAGTTCAGGAAAAGATGTGGAACAATCCAAGGAGAGCAGTGAGAAAGCTAAAGATCAGAAAATATGACCAGCGAGGAAAATGTATGAGAACTGAAGCCACTTAAGAAGGAAAATCCCTGGATTGGAGGAATAGGACAGTAATACCATGCATCTTTAAATGCACAAAGGAAGAAACAAATGTTACCCATATCAGTGTGGCTGAAACAGAAGTAATCGGCTTCAATCGCAGCAAGAATTGTTCAGGTCAGGTATTGCTTTCTAGTACAAAGGACAGTAAGGCACTAGATGAGGCTTATATTGTGCAAATATCCACCACTGGATGGATATGGGAATAACCACATCTTGTTAGGTTAACATTTGCCAGCAAACATATAGTTACCCTTCATCACTGATATCAGTAAAATGTAGAAATACTTTTCAGATTTTCAAAGGATTGTTAAGGGAAAATATGGATAAATGAAAAGCTTCTATCTAGTAATATCCATGGATTCAAAGGCATCATTGTGAAGTACTGCTTTGGGGCCAGTACTGCCAGTACCTGGCTGGGTCTCATACCTATTGATAATGTTCAGTGATTGATTTATGGGAGTATAAAGTTAAGACTGATGTTGGAATAAAATCATTGTTATGCAAGGTTCCAGCCTTCAAGAGGTTATATTAGTTTTCTCACATGCTGTGTTTAGAGCCAGCCATATTTCTTGGCTTATCTTTAACATCGATTCACCTCAGAATGAAATAGTGTTGATTTCTGTTTCCTGGGAAACACAAGGTTGCATTCATCTTTGGACTGTATTGACATCTGTGGTCTGGCACAGGTCACAGAACAGTTGTCAAATCCTCAGAGAGAAATAGCAGATGATGTCTGATATCCCTGTATGTCAAGGATCATGTGCCCAAACAGCTCTTCCTCAAACACAAGTGTTGCCATTTTCACTGACATACCCAGGGCATGCCTTATCTTCGTAGCTTCTTTGCAAGGCCTGCCCTTGCTGTTTTAATTCTGATTGCTGTTTATGTAAACATGCTGCAACTACATCCTTCAAACAAAACAAAGGTGAACAATATGGTCAGTGTTTTATCCAAGGCTTTAGCTCATTCTCATTCCACCAAAAATATAGAATTTACTCTTCCAAACTCTATGGCACAAGTGACATAAGCATGTAGCTAGACTGCAGTTACTTTGTCAGTAGGAATTCAGAAGGACTACTTTTACTCCCATCTATATAAAAGGCAACATTTTTTTCTGGTAAGGAATGGTAGGAAGAAAGGAATATATTTATTAAGGAATATTTATTACGGAATTGATCAGTGGTTAACTCCTTGGTTTTTGGCTTAGACTCCATCATCATCATGAGTTGCCAATGATCTTTCATCATTCACAACGTTTACTAGTGTCATGCATGAGTAACTTTCATGCTACGATGTCTATATGCAATCTGAATGTAACTCATATATTTTCCACCTTAAAAGATGTACTAACATTTGTTAATGAATATCTTAAACCTTCAAAAGAAACAGACAACTATTTGGAC
>VZSV01000106.1:2714822-2779955 GCA_013398735.1 Nothocercus julius | reverse complement strand
TTTTTTTTTTTTTTTTTTTTTTTTAATTTTATATTTTTCTTTGAATTGACAAGTGAGCTTTCAAGTACGGTTGATTATCCAGTTAACGATCAGTGTAAGCGGTTGTGTATTTTGGAAATTTGTGTCTGAAGTTGCCTCGACTCTCATAATTTAGGAAACCTGTATACAAATGGCTTCCGTCAGTCCGGTGCCGCTGTAGCTTCTGTGTGATGTAGAGAAACATGTAATTTTGGCTTGGGAAATATGTGTGCGTTAAAGCTGCAGATTCTCACTTGAAATTGGAAAGATAAGTACTGTACGAGTGAAACATTAAAACAACTTGATTCTTTTTGCAAGGCACTAAATCTTGCTGACCGGAGGGGCTGGAAGTGGGAATGCCTCGTTTGCTTGGTGGCCGCCGAGCTAGGGAGCGCTCGTGGTCCGCAGGCGGAGCGCGCGGGCCGGTGTCCCGTGGGCGCGAGCTGCGCGTGCGTGTGCAGGACCAGGGCCTTCACGTTGTCCTCAGGCTGGAAGGTGCCTCGACGCAGTCACTGCATTTTCTGAGTTTGGAGTTTGCTTTTGACGCCTGGACGGTGGTTCTCGTGACCTTTTGGTTGTCAGTAGCGGCTCTGAGTGTTCACAAGTTTCACAGATGTGAATTTCAAGAAATGTAAGCGGTGGGTATTTAACACGTTCTTCTCTGGCACTGAACTTATATTTTCTCAGTTGGAAACTTGGGTATAGGTAGATGCTGCCCCTTTGTGTATGAGTGACCTAACAAATGTGTTTTGGATCAGTCTGAAGGTGGTTGTTTTTACTGATATTTGGCAGTGCCAAATTCCGAAGACCTCTGGCTCTGCTGAGTCTTCCCTGTCTTGCTCATGAAACCGCAGCTCCCTGTCGTGCAGACTAGCAGGCTGCTATGGGGTCACGCAGTTGTCGAACGCCCGTTAAGAGCAAACTCGGAGTAACAACACGGCACGCGTGGTGCTTGGCGAAGACCGTCGCTTTGTACGGCCACGGTCCACAGCTTGGGTTGTGGTGTTGCTGCTAATAGCAAAATACAGCTAATAGCAAAATACAGCCTGTAAGATCAGTTGCAGAAAGTTGAATTAAAAAGAATTAGTACTAGAAATACTAATTCCTTTGACCTGAAGGTAATTGCTTCTGATTTACTCCAGCACGGTCAGTCCCTGGATGGTAGAGCATGGTTTCCTAAAACCCTGAACTTGTCTGATTATCATGATTTTAATGCTGATCATGAGTAACGGGGGTATAAAATAGTCTGTTGAGTGCTTAAAAGTTCTTTCTTAATAGATTTTCTTAATGCCAGCCTTAAAATTTAATAACTCAAGAACAATTTCACTGTTCAAAGATGAATGCGAGCACGGTAATGGATTGGACCAAGTCCATCCAATGGCCTTTACTAAATAATTGGGTGGTGTTTGATCATATCCAGAGTGACGTGCTAGAGTTAGAAATTCTTGCCAATGATATCAAGTATTTAAATACAACACTTTGAAGAGAAAAGCTGCTTTACTCTTGGTATTGCCCTACGTAGGCGGAAAACTAGTAGCTACCAGGGTTAAGCTTCCCAAAAGGAACTGCTTCAAAAATTCTCACAAGACTTTGCTTGGTTTTCTGTCTTTTTCTATACATAATTCACTTACTATTACTAAGTGTTGAAACAAACTGCAACCAGAAGAAATTTCCAGGTGTATTCTACCTGATATTCTTTGCATTCTTCTCATGCTTGCTGGATTTATAATGAAAATGCTGCCATGAAGTGGAGTAATTAACAGACCATAACTCATTTAACAGTCAGGAGAAGAAACACGTATTATGTAAACTTTATCTCTTTGTGGATTTGGATGCCTTTTATCTCTCTCTCTCTCTCTCTCTCTCTGTCTGTCTCTCTCTATATATCTATATATTTATCTATATATATGGGACTTTATAGATGGAACTTTCAAGGCTTATGTTCAGCACTAAAACTCAATGATTTCTGTTGTATAGGTTAAATCATAGAATAATCCAGGTTGGAAGGCCCTTCCAAAGGTCATCGTATCCAATCCTCAGCTGCTCAAAAAAACCCACCTCATTTGTTTAGGTTGTTCTGAGGCTTCTTCAGTAGAGTCTTGAACACCTACAAGGACAGAGATTGTGCAACTTCTCTGCAACTTTGGTAGCTTGTGTTCATATTTGATTGTCCTCCTGATTTAAAATAAATAAAATCAGTGTATCTGATTGGGCTTTCCCATATTCCTATTTGTCTGTGCCTCTCATCCTGTCACCTGTGCGTCTCAGGTGCCTCAAAAGGCTCCATCTTCTTGTACCCTCTGTATTTTCCATAGCTTTTGTAGTTAAAGGAAAATCTATGTATCTGGACAAAGGCACTGTTTGTAACTAAATCTTAGGCTGGATTTTGAAGAACCTTCTGAAGTTGCACATAAGTTTCCAGCTTGATGTTTCAAAGGATGGGCTTGGAATCTAGGTGGCTTTCCAGTCCAGTTGTTGCTAAACTCTGTCCATAAACACCCCAAAATCACTAGAAGTTCTGCTCAGTAATTTTAATTGCTTCCACCTATTGCAGTCTTATGCATTTTGTTTTGTATTCTCAAGTTCTTATTTTGTCCACTTGAATGGAAACATCTACCCAGAATTGTCCAGATTAAATTCATGATGCAGCCAAAGCTGTGGGTGCTGTGTTGCTACGGCAGTTTTCCTACAGCAGCTTCCTAGTGTGTTGCTGTGGTGTAAGTTTTGTGACAATTAAAGACTTCTTGGTGTTTTCTGCTTTAGTAATGTGAAGTTACTCTAGAGAGCGACGTGTCAAAAGCATCGCCTGGTGCTCCTGCTTTGCGGCTCAACTGGCTTTGCACATCAGCACATGTAAAATGTTGGGGCTTCACGTACGTAGGTCAACAACATAGCAATGGCAAACCTAAACTTCACATATGCTGCCGTGCTGAAGTACAAGGAAATAATTGGGGCTTCCAGGTTTAATGCTCTATTTGATCCATTTAAGCTGCAGTCAGTGTATATATAGCTCTATATTGCAAGATACTGAGTCGCTCAGGTTTCTGAAGTCTGGGAATTACATGTGTTAAGCATCTTGCTGGATTCGGTTAATTGTATATGTTTATGTAAGTAGATTGACAGGGTCACTTAGCATGCTAAAAATAATGAGACTCCCTTAATTTATCCAGCAGGAAACTCTATATTCCTTTTCAAAAGAAGAGCAATGCTTTTGTTTAAAAAAGAAATGTGATGGCGTGTTATTACTTGTGGGTATGTTTTTACAAGTCTGAGTTGTGCAGCGTGTAACATCTTTCTTTAGATCACTTAGCTTATAGCGCCTGAATAATGGATGTGTATGCTGTTTTGGATAGTATACTGGAATTCCCCCAAATAAATTTCATCTAGTAATTTCCAACAGTTTATGGTATTTTTTCCCACTTTGAATGTTGTTTGCCTGTTGGTGGTGGTTTAACAGCTTCTGCCTTTAACTGCAGAACCTATTTCCTCGCAGCAGTAGTTTGTCATACGGGTGCCTGGACCACACATCACTTGGTTGCAGGATTTGAAGGGTAAGGGATGTGACTGCCTCTTCTGCCCTCTCCTCTCTTGGGATACATTTTATATTTTGGGCTTCTGAGCATCTGTTGAAAGCTGCTGGAGGTACATGATGAATTTTAGCATATCCTTTTTAACCAGGCATGTGATTACTAGTCTTTGTATTTTAAAAGATAGGGAACAGAGAGTATTGAATCCTGTATTAGAACAAGATTTGAGGTACAGTATCTTGACATCTCCAGAGTGCAAAATGATCCCTTAATGCTGCCAGGCGTCTTTTCCTTTCATGTGGAAAGCTTCTTTCTTAGTCATTTAAAGTGCAGTAACACCTAGGTACAGAGAGCAGATATTTAGGTGTTTGCACATGTACCCCCTATGTCCAGATTTGCCCTAGAGTAAATTCTGAGCGTTCAGGTATGTTTGTTTAGGCTCAGTGCCTCGCATAACTTAACATTTAAAAAAGGAGTAAGATGGGATGGAAAAAAGACAGCAGGAAGAGAGGGAATAAGTAACTTTGCCTCTGAGGCAGGCTATTTATGTAGAATCATTTGGATTTTTTACACCTTTCTCCTATTTTTGTGTGTGGTAGTATGAGGATAAAGGGCTTTTGCCAGAATTATTTTTTGTTCAAGCCTCATGTCAGTATGGAGATTAAAGATGTTTGTTTTCCATTGGCTTAGTAAGTCTAAATCCAGCCTTTGAAGTCAGGTCATTTAAGATTCTGGAGATGAAAAATCAGCTCTTTATTTGGTAATCTCCCCAACACCCTCAGACTTTGAGTTTAAATAAAATGCTGCCTCTGCGACGTATGATGTCAGTATGGCCTGAGGTTTGTTTAAGCAGAAAGCTGAAGTCAGCTTGAACAAAACTTGGCAAAAGTGGGGTATTTTGTTCATGTAGATGGCTTGAATAATGTTCCAGGGTTTCTGTGGAAATATTTTCGTTGCACTTTATGTTTAAAAATGGGCCTCCATGTCATTTGGAGAGAACCCTTGAGCTGGGATTAATTTTTCGGCTTACGGTGAGGGGTCTGCGATGGCAGCGGGCGCTCCGCGTGCACGCCAGGGCCCCCGTACCCGCGAGGATCCGGGTTGCCGGTCTGCGACACGGGGGACAAATGAGAGAATCCAGGAGTTCTAGGGCTCCCGTTTTGGAAGCCTGGGAGAGGGTTTGCTCCTCTGCTTTGCTTCGAGGAGGTGCCAGAGCAGGGGGTGCATCTCTGAGCCCTCTTGGCTTCTCTTGGATCCTTGTGTGTACTGAGGTCCGTTTTCCACACTGTTTTTCCCCACTTTCGGGCCCTGTTACGCGTGTCAGGCTTAGTGCAGAGCAGCCTCTGGCTCAAGGCGCAGAGCTCGGTACCCGCGGGCTCAGCGGCCAAGCAGGCGTCCTGGGGAGAGGCGACGCTTTAGGGCTGCTCGGAAGCTTTGGAGAGGCTTCCAGAACTGCCTCCAAGCTAAAACGTGCTATTGCTTTGGCTGGTGGTTCAATGTTCATGTCCATGGTGACGCCAGGTGTCCTTGCTGGGCCGACGGACACTCAGTGATTTCCATTTGTCGCTTTGAACGCGTGCAAAAAGCCGTGGTTTTGGGCACCGGCTAAACACCCACGGACGGATTTTTATTATTGTCCAAAAGTCGAAGCTCCTCAAGACACTTAAATATAATCTCAGGGCCTTTCCTGCCCGATTTTTCAGCTTTTTTTCAGCTTTTTCATGCCTCGCGGCTCCCCGTGTCCCGCGGGGCAGAGCGCGCGAGCTCCGGAGCGCCGCACAAAGGCCCCTCTGTGCTCCGGCCGGGCCGCGGCGGGCGCGGGAACGCCCGTGTTTGCGGAGCTCGCTGCCCAAACAGACCCTGTTTGCCGACGGGGCGCGGGTTGCCGGCTCCGCGAGGCTCTCCTGAATGGCTCCCCTTGTGTCCGGCCCTTCGGAACACAAGCAGGAGAGCGGTATTCCTTTCGGCCTCTTGCAATTCCAAAAAAATGCAATGTAAATCCTTTAGTTTCCATATCAGAACGTTGCCTTGCTGCTTAGCGCAAGGGTTTGGGAAGGGGGGCAGGTAAAAAAGAAGGCACAGGATTTTTATTCTTTGGCAGAGTTTTAACAAAGAAAAAACCCCTGCATTTACAACTTCTCTCCTATCAAATTGTATATGCATATTTTTAACTTATTCCATGTGTTTTGGGAAAGGATGCTTTCTGTTACGAGCAAGTTAATCATGATTCTTTTCAAAGAGGCTGACGCAGGGTGTGTAAAATAGTTCTTCATTCCTGCTGAGCCTTGGGGTGCAGCCTGTCGGGGCTTCCCTGCTGGGACCCCTGTGAGTCCTGGCCGCTTCTCCAGGCGCTGCCCTGTCACCAGCTTTTAGAGGACTTTGTGGGAGCGGAGCTTTGTGCAGCCGGTATTGAGTTGAATGGTGCAGGTAACTTGTTGACAGGTAGGAGATGATTTTGGTAAATTGACCTGAAAATTGGCGTAATCTGCAGGGAGGGATAACGTCCGACTCCTTCCAACAAAACAAATTTCAACCTCATTCCCTTCCCTCTGCCCCAAAACATTCTTCCCTTCCATAACTATACTCATATCTAACTTAAACAAACATCACTTGTGATTTCTTTAAGTGCACTGCTCATATATTTTTGATTTCAAAATGGTTCACAATTTTGCAATTCCAAGGTTAGAAATACTTCTTTAGGGAAAGAGAAGCTAGTTCGAAATGCTAAAGCTCTTGAAAGCCAGAAATGCATTTTAAAACCAAGAGAAAAATCCTGAGCTTCTGCGGCTCCGCTCAGAGCGTTGCCTTGTACACACACCATCTAAGCAATAACCGCAGGGAAGGATTTGTCACTGAGCTTTCAACGGAGGGAAGTCACTGCTGTCACCTCCAGCATTTTGGTAGTTAAAGAAACTGATTCTGAGGAGAGTATTGACATAAGCTGTAGTCAATTGTTTATGTTTAGAAAAATAGAAGAAAAACTGAGTCATGTCAGAGTGCTCATAAATGCTTCATAGTGTGTTGTAAATTGTTGCTGAAAGTTAGTTCATTTTCAGAGGTTCAAATAGCTTAATTGTAAAAATGCTGATAAAGTATTTTCATATTGTGCACAGTTCTATAAAATATCTGCGAACAGCTTTGATTAATGCATGTAGAATAGTATATTGGGCTATAAAATATCATAAGTGCATAAATTTAAGAAATTTCTCTTAAAGCTGGATGAGTTAAGTAGCATTATCAATTTTACAAGATGATCTCTTATCTTATGGAAGAGTAATCTGTAAGGAAGAGTTTAGTTTCAGCCACATCTGACTGAAATCATGGCTTTTGTTGGGGGGGGGGGAAATGGACTTAGCTTGAAACCTGAGCTTCAGGTTTGATTTGTCACCGTATGTCTTGTAAACTCAGATAGTATTTTTTTTCTCCTGCCGTTTGTCATTGTAGAATATAATAATTTTCGGAGATCTCACTGTTCTGCAGCGGTGCAGCCCCGCTTGGCCCGCAGGAAGCAGCGGGTTCCTGTCGCATGGCCACCCGTTCGCTCCAGCCGATGCATGAGAATCCTGGAAATCTTTGGCTTGCCAGGTCCTTACAGCTCCCGTAGCCACCAGGAGAGTTGCTCGAAAGTCTATGGAGTTTTCTTCAGAATATCATCAAAATTTGCATTTGATGTGTTTTGATTCTGGCAATCTGGTATTTTCTATAACAATTTTTGTTGGAAAACTTTCAAGCAGCTCTGCTTACCCATTTGAAATATCAATAACCTTTGTTTGGATGAATGTTAAACAATTTCGCTGAACATGCACTCAGTGTGAAAGTTAGTGTTGTGTGGATATGATTGTAGGGCACTTTACATTCTTCAAAATTTCACTTTACTGTGGTTACTTTATTGTCGCCTGCAATAAATTACATCTTTTTTGAACCCAGATTCATGGGTTAAAGTTTCACTGTTATTTTTCAGGATTATTTTTTCTTGTATCTGCATATAGATCTATATGTATCTGTGCACACATGATTCGGAGAAAGGGTGGAAGTCCTTCAAACATGTGGTATGGAGTAATATTCCTATGATGCTGATGCAGCAAACTTTTGGAAAAAATAATTTCTCTAATAAAAAATATATTCATTTGATAGAGCTCAGATGCAGAGCAAAATATGCAACGATTAAACCACACTTTTTCAATGACTTTTATCAAGTTGCTTTGGGTGGGGAAGGTTATATTACTTACTGAATCTCAAGTACTGAGGGAGGGCGGTTGGTGAGCTGAGCATCACAGTGTATCTGTGTTTCTTTTCCTGACTCTTTCGCTGGTGATGTAGTATTTGATCATTTCTCTTCGCCCTCTGCTTCCACTAAGGGGATACTGTGGCTTATTAGGTTATGAAAGGTGAGGTTTAAAGGTTCTTGCTTGCTATGAAGTACAAGATGAAAGTTTTCTTGGCAAACTTCTCCCCAGAAGTAAATGTGGTGACTGCAAATACCCTTTTGCTAGACTGCTCTGCTAGCTTATATCTGGGGTTCAGTGTGAAATGGTCTGTGTCCGATGTTCAGCTTCCCTGAAGCTAAAAATAATGGTGGACAGTGTTGCTGCCTAAAATCAGGGGCTAAGTTGCCTTCCGGGGCTGGGTGGTGTGATGCAAAATGTTGGATGAAAAACTTTGAGTCATCTTCTCCGTGCAGGTGGGTGATGAATAGAGTACATGACAAACTTCTGAGGCTGGCTGATTTTCCAGCAGAATCCCTTGTAGGTGGAGATCTCATAGTTTAAAATAAATAATAATAATTAAAAAAAATAGTATTTTTTTTCTTTTGAAAAATTGTTACATCAAGGGTGCTGCTGCACAAGCTTGTGCAAGAAAGATGATATTAATGGTATAAAGTGTTTTTTTCTGAATGTATCATCTTTCTGGGGCAGAAACCTATTCTTAGGTCTGGAAGAGAAGCAGCAATTTTAAAAGTGGAGTACAAGTTGACAAAAAAAAAAAAAAAAAACAACTATATGTTCCAAGTTTAATATAATCAAGTTAATATTCCATGATGTTAAAGTAGGTGGTGCACAGGAAGTGTTTCTCCATGATGTTTATCTCACATATTTCCAAAGCAGTTCCTGAAATTCTTTGAGGCTTTAACTCCAGAAAGGTTTGGGTTTTAAAAACTTTTTTTTTTTTTTTTAAATGAGAAAGGTTGTTGGGCTGTAACTTCTGTACCCTTCCAAGGAAAATGAAGATGTTTAATTTTTTTATATAGAAAGATGATAATGGCGTTTTGCTCGTTCGTTTGCTTTTCAGCCAAACCCTGCGCTGAGAAGTGAACACATTTCAGTAATGTCTTGATGTGCAGTTGCATGAGCAAGTGCAGAGCAAAGGGGTCGAGTTGCGAGCCCTCGGGAGCCACGTGGATGCTTTGATGCAGCAGGAGCTGAGCATCCCTGGCCTTTTGGAGCCCCATATTTATTTATTTAAACTGTGTGCCAGGAGGACCAGTGTCAAGTCGTGTTACCCAGTGAACTGTTTGGCTCACGGTTGCACAAATCCTATGAAACGTGGAGAGATTTTGGCTTCAGGTGTTCCTGTCCCCTCAGTGCCACTGCAGAAGAACAACATGCCTGTAATTGCTTTGCTCTTTAATAGAGCAGCACGTCTATCAAAGGTGGCAGCGCAGCAGCAGGTCCCTGTGAAACCACAGGAGCCCGGTGATATCAAAATTTGAGAGACATTTTGGAAAGAATTTTTTTTTTTTCTTAGCACATAAATGTTTGGTAAGTGTTTGGGTATGGAAATGTTAGGAAGCTTTCTTTCTGTCTGTCTATAAAGTGGAATAAGGTTTGTATTTAATCTCTCAGTTGAAGTCGAGACCACTGTGCTCCCCATACCAACCTGGTGACATGTTCCTTGGCCTTGTTAGCACAGGCACTGGTGCAACCTCAAGGACCTAAATTATGCTTCAAAATGTTGCCTTTTTAGCATTTCATTCTTTTAAAATAACACTTTGTGTATATTGTAAGCTTCTCTCCTCCCTCTTTAAGGAGAAATGCTATGTCATGTTGAGTCGAGACTCTGATAACTGAGATGTTAGACCTTAGCACTGAGGAGTACCAACAAATTCCAGCAATTAAGTGGACAGTTTTTCAACCTAAGGTTGTTTGGAGGAAATCAGGAACATTCCTTGAATAGCTGCAAAGTGGATAAATCCCTTCTCCCTGCGCCCCGCTTGGGTTCTGCGGATTCCAGCCCCTGCTCGCCTAGTTGTCATAGCCAACGCTGCAGTGCCGAGGAAAATCCCTGTGGGAACTTCAGGTTGTTTAACGTGAACAATTTGAAGACCGTTATTATAAAACCACTGAATGAATAGCTTTTCGCTGAAATGTTTGGAAACTTTTCTTAACCTCTGTGTTGCATTTTGCCCAAACTGTGTTTGGTTCCTCTAAATGCTCCTCAGCAGTAAATCACTGAAGAACGACAGCCAGTTTGGTAGCTGTAGAAACCCTTATTCTCTGGAGGTTAAAATTTGTTATCTTTCAAGCGACATGAGAAATGTTTTAGATGGCAAATTAATTTCACAGTACAAGTAACCAGCGAGAAACTCGCCCTCCATGGATTTGAAAAATTAAGAATATTTTAGAGATTATACCCCAGATTCATGTTTTTAAATGAGAAGTGTTACTTTGATAATTTGAAGAATGTGGTTAATTATACCTTTTATTTTGCCTGAGCAATTAGTCTGTATAGAACATGAGTCAAATGTCACCCTGCTATCTCACATGGTGTCATCAGGGTTGCTTATCTGGAGACAGAGGAAAACGAGCATATGGTTTATGCTAGTGCTTATATTTTGAAGAGTATAATGGTGTCGTGAGCCAAGAAGCAAGTTTTAAAATGCTACTCAACTGATGCTCTTATCTCCGTGGCTCAGCCTGGAACTCGGAGAAGTGAAGTACAAAAGCCAGTAGGAATGAGGGAGGGTGATGTGGAAAATCAAGCACAACCTGGCGGGTCACATCCTTCACATCCTTCCCCCCCCCCCCTTTTTTTTTTTTTTTAAATAAATGGAAGTTGACTACGATAAAGGGAATTGGTACTTTCTCCAGGCAACCCAATGTGTAGAGAGCAGCAAGGAAAAGTCAATGCAAGGCACTTTTTACCTTGCCTGGGACTAAGGTAGCTCTGATCAGCTTGAGGCAGTGCTTTAAGCACCTTCCTTTTCATCTGGTCTGATTGAGGGCAGAGCAGCAATAGGAATCAGGAGTCTGTAAATGTGACTTGGGAGAAAAGCTTGGAAAATTGGTTATCTTTGTCCTGCAGAAAGGGAAGGCTCAGGGAGATAAAGGGGAAAATGGGTGTGGGGAGGGGGCACTTTTATGAATGGCTGTTGGAAAGAAAGTAATAGGATGCTCCTGCATCCACTGCAGCAGGTGCAGGAATAGCAAGCCCAAATTTTAGAGACAAGGAATTTGACTGGGACAGGCTTCCAGTGGCAAGGCAGGTAGAGGGGGACGGCGTTGTCCAAGGATGGGGTGGATGGAAGCGACAGGGCTGCGCTGGATGGGCAAGGGCAGCCGAGTGGCAGGGGTGGCCATCAGGGCTGTGCTGGTTTCCTGCCTTCCATGACACCTACGCCACACTTATCACTTCCCGGCTTGTTGGGACTGGCATTTTATCAGCCATCCAACGTGTTGATTCTCCTCCCTGCCAAATAGTAAGGGATGATGTTTGTGACAGGAGAACATCCCTCGCTATGTGCCTGATGAGTACATTCAGGTAGGTGCCTTGCCGTTGATCCGCTGTAGCCTGGCATGCGAAGCTGTGCACGCCTGGCACCGATAGCAGTGGTCGTAGGTGGCAGGGTTGAAAGCGGATGTGAGTCCTCATGGGCCGTATGGTAGCTGGCAACTTGGGGGTCAAAGAAAGAACAGCCGTGGTGGCTGGTGTGGCTGTTGCCTCTGTCGGGGTGGAAGAGTCACTCATGCAGCTTTATTGCTGGCTTGGCATCAGGTCGTTGTACAGATTGTTGTACAGTCATTTTGGGGTTGCCATGGTAATGTAATAATTATGATACAAATAACTGGAGTGTTTTTCTGTTATTACTGCAGAAAACTGGGCTTGTGTAATTATTGCTATCTTTAATGAGGGTCGTGCTCAAAGCCGATAGTTTAGTGTTTGTGCAAACCTTTTGCAAGGGAATGCTGTATTATAAAGGTACCAGACAGCTCCCTCCCCTGCCCCCAAACCACGTGCAACGTTTGTATGGGTTGAAGAGCTGTTTTGAAATTACAAAAATTAAAAAAAAAAAAAAAAAAAAAAAAAAAATCAAAAATCCATGAGTTGACTTCCGTCTCCTACAAGGTTCTTGTGTCTTGATGTTTGTCTTTTCCACAAATAAATAATCCCTACAGATAACAGGCGAGCAGTGTTTTATAAATGCAAATAATGCTGCTAATTGCTTGTGCTGCATAACTTCTTTTCTGCCTCACCTTTCTGCACAGTGCCCTGCTGTGTTTTCGTCCACTGTTTTTCTGAAATATTTATATCGCAAGGCAAACAGCTAAGCCAAGCTCTAGTAGAAGATAATAGATAGGAGAAGAATCTGTTTTTTCTTAACTAGGATATTTTTCTGTGAGGTATCCAACGGATCTTTAAAAGTCTGAAGAGTTATTTGGACTTAAGCGTTGGCTTGTGACTTACGCTGTATTTTGGATTTCTGTCCAGTTCTGTTCCCACAAACTTCCTGCATGACCCTGCATTGGTTATTTTATTTTTTTTGTCTTGCGGTTTTATTTGTAAAGTGAGGGTTGTAACTCCGTTGCACACAGATGTTAGGGGGACGTATTCGTCTGACTTCAGGAGTCATAGTGTCATCCTAGGCTAATATTTGTCCCATAATTAATTTTGCTACAGTTTCAGGTTATTGTGTTGTGACTTATGTGCAAACGGATTAATTTCAGATGTTTTCAGTGCAGTTGTTTCTTCTTTGTTTCCAGAGTAGCCCTAATTTATTTAACAGTATTTGCCATTCAAGTTAACTGATTTTAGACAGATGTTTGTCTCTTGTGTTTTAGTCTAGACATCTATAATTTACAATCTGTAACCCATCTGGTGAATGGCCATGGGGATATGCTTATTTTCAGTGCTTGAAGTATTGCAACATACTCCTTGCGAGTGCTTTTGCAGTAGCACTCAGAAAAGGGGTGTTTTAGCATAAGCGTCTCACTTCTTTATCCAGATTAGGGCAATAAGTATGAAAATGGATTTCTGTTACAAATGAAAAAAGAAATTTTCAGTCCCCTAAATATCTCATTTGCTTTTAGATCTGATTCCCAGAGGTATAAATGGGCATAGTTTGGGGAGGGACCTTGCAGGGGTGGGCAGGGAGCACCCACCTCCATTGCAGGGTGGTGTTCTCCGTCCTGTCTAGGGCAACCGTTTACTTGCTTTAACCTTTGCCTTCCAAAATTTTGCCCGATATGGGGGATAAAGATGAAAGTTGCAGCTCGCTCCCCCTTCCCAGGGACTTGCAGCGCCGCGCTGCCAACGCTCCGTGCGGCCCATCTGTTTGAGCTGATTTCCTGTTATGGGTTAGATGTTGTTATTTCTAGAATATGCCCCAAACTAGACGATGACATCCGAGAGACACGAACACAGCCAAACAAGCTCGCTCCCGGACAGGCATCTCCTGGTGCTGGTTCTAAAGAGCCAGCCTGCGTAGAGTGCTGCTCTTCAGCTGCAAATCGAACGTGCTCGAGCCTCCTGCCATGCGCAAGACGGTCAGGTAGAAAACCCAGTATAATAAACAGGTTTTGTAAAAATGCACCTATTTTCATGGATGGGAAGGGTTCTGTCGGGGGAGGAGATCACACAGGTTTCTCAAGCATCTTGATCAATAGCTTTTCAAATACAACCTGTGGCATCTGGATTAGCTCTTGCCTAGGAGCTTGCACCTCCGAATTGTGGCTGTTTTTATTTGTGAAAACTATTTAGCTCCTCCTTTAAAGGACTGGGGTTTTATGAGATTGCCGTGGCACGCGCACGTTCGATACGCCGTGGCCAGTTTGCGCTACCGAGCGGCTTCACCGGCTGGCCCGAAGGCGAGGGAAAAGCCACCCGCCCCTCTGCCGCAGGGCAGGGGACACGAGTGGCAGCGCCTGCTCCTTCGGAGACACCCCTCGCGTGACCCGTGAACTCCCGAGCTGGCTTGGGACGGTGCGATAGCCGTTTTGGGGCGAATGGCAGGGAGGCAGTACATTTTTTCCTGGACCAACTGTTAAACTTTACAGAACATAATGGATTTACCTGCCTGGTTTTCATTTTCTACTTAGCTGGTGCAGTGGGTTCATGCTATTAAAATTTATAGGAGTCTTCAAAGTAAACCTGCCAAAATCACTAAATTTTGTTTCTCTGGTAATGCAAGTATAGCAGTGTGAAATTGTAAATTGGCACCAGTTGGGTCTAAGCAGGGCTGCGGTTCCTCAGAGAAATTTGGAAATTTCAGTCCAGCTTTCAGGAGCCCTGGTAAGAAAGTAGCTGTTGTAATGAAGCTGGGTGGGTTTTGAGCTTTATTGCTAAGCCATGAAAAATGATGAGTGGAAACATACAGCGAAGCATATAGCTATGTTCGGGATGTGGAAAATCATCTCCAGTGGGCATCATTTTTATGAAGAAAGAGCAAAGCAATGTATTTAGATATGACAAGGGAGGAAGGAAAACAAGTTAGTGATACAGAAAGAAAGAATCAATTGCGTAGTCTGAGAACTGAAATGCCAGATTTGGTTTCTACAGTTTAAGGAATTTTACTGTTTGTGTGAAAAGGTAACTCGGGAACAGAGAAGCACTTCTTGCACAGTTGTTTTTATACAAAAATTGTAAAAGTCACGGACAGAATCTGAGACTGTAAATAGCCTTTAAAGCTGTGGGACAGACATTCCTCAACTGGACTACGATGGATTCCTGAAAGAATAAAAATGGAAGAATAAATGTGGAAGAAAGAATTTTAAACTTTTAAAATCTGTACCTAATAGCCAGATAATCTATAGTAATACAGTCAGGCAGGACTAAGTGCTTTCATTTTTGTGCTTCTAGATGTGCAGGTGTGTACTAGACAAAATTGGGGAAGTCTTCCCAGTTCTTTCCCAATGCTCTTTTGCTTCCCAGCTGGTGAAGGGCTGACTCTCGTCCCCTTCTCCAACAGCAGGTGAGGAGGAATCCTCTCTTTGCACCTGCATTTGGAGCCTCCCGGTGTTGGAGGCATCCCTCCAGGAGCATGGAGAGATGTGCTGGGTTTATGGTGCTGGAAGCCGACGTGGAATTTGGCTTATTGTTGTTTTTTTTTTAGTGGAGATGGCCAGATCTCTCCTGGCTTTGTTTCAGTAAGAACCCAGGAGACATTCCCAGTGTGTTAACAGGTTCAAAAAGTAAAGCAGCTCATTTCGGTGTTGCAGCAGCCATATTGAAGCACACTGAATTTTTTTGCAGTTAGGTCAAATTTTGTATCGAAACAGAAGCTTCTTTTAAACTTGCAAGATTCTAATCGCTTAGCTAAGGCCTGAGTAGAGGTTGGATATAACTAACTGAGGAACGTTATTCTGTAAATAACTTTTTAACTGTTCAAAAATATTAGCCATAACTAAAAATACACCAAAAAGGACAAAAAAACCCAACTTTTGTTTTATTGTTAAATATGCAGTGGCTTCAGTGCAAGGATAGACTTTAATAATTCCTGGGCCTTGTCACGCTGCAGGGATGTGCTCTGTGTATTACTCACTACCGCTTGAAGTTGTTTTGATAATGGTGATGAGAGAGATGAAATAATGTATGCTAAAGTCGTTTGGCTATCCTTGAAATCAAAGCCCTGGAAACAAAATCTAGCTGCAAATCACCAAGCTGTCATTCCTTTAAAAACCTGTTATCCAAATGACTTTAACAGTTTGCGGGTCAAATCCAAGGTTAAGAATCTTCTTGCACGGTGCACGTTTTGATGATAAAACACGAGCTCTTTTTTTATTGAAATGGAAGTGTTACAGTCAACAGCATCTGTGTGGGCGTTTGATTTCTTCCTGCGAGAAGATTGCAGCTCCATATGAGCGGCTGGCAGATGCTTTAGAGGGACAGATGCTGAGGCTCGACGAGTGGATCATCTCAGCGGCTGGTGCTATAGCGGCCGTCTCGGCTATAGGTAGAAACTCTAAAACTTGCCCTTTTCAAATTTAATTCTAAGTCAGCCTCCATACTTTGGGGAAAAAAAGAGGAGGAAAGGCTATTCAGAAATCTTCATTGGCTGCAGATTTTATTTTCTTGAAGCTTTTCAGATTTGAAAAGCTTCCAACAACAAGCGGGTAACACAACAATATTAATGATTAATCTTACCTCTTCTGAGCTCTGTTTCATCCTGCAGAACTGAACCAGCCTTGCTAATCTAGCATGGACTGAAAGGCTACACCAAGGTACCATGGTACATGGACTCTAATGTATAGCGATATACTGTCCAACTTGGTGGTGTGGAAAGGGGCCATGTATTTAAATTAAAGAGGATTCAGAAAGCAAGGAAAAATGCATTAAAAAAAAAAAAAAAAAGTGTTACAAGGATATTTTCGTAGGAAGAATTTGTCTGCTCAAAAACATGCGTGTTGAATAGACTATAACTAACCGAATGGGAAAAGTGAACCAAGATCAGAGGGGATGGGAATAACTCCGGTGAATTCATGTGGGTAACGTGCGGCTGGAGCCGGTCGGGAGGCTGCTTGCTGTAGGATAAGCAGCCTGAAGAGTACAAAAATGTGGGTGCGTAGGGAACGAGTCTTTAATAATACGGACTGGTTTTGCTGTTCTGTTGGTATCAGAAAAATGAACTCTGGTTTGCTGCGTGTTGTTAGAGGTTTTATGGAAGTTGTCTCAGCTTCATGAGCTCCCGTGCCGATGGGCAGGAGCCAGTTTAGGCTCTTGCATCCCGTCTCTGCCTGAAAGGCTTCTCCTTATGGATTGTTTTCAGCCTCGTTTCCTTGAATGCAATAAAGGACAGAGGTGTAAAATGACTTCTCTATCAGACAAAGCTAGGTAGTGATCTTTTGTAGTAGGGGTAATGTTCAATTTGCAGTAATAAACTGCAGAGTTTTCTGCAAACTTCTCCAACATTTGAAATACAGTGGCTCCCTTCAAAAGGGCGAGGTAGTTTTTATTGCCTTCTGTCTGTTTATGGCTCCATCACAGATCTGAGTTTGCTGGGTTTAAGGTGTTGCATACCAGCTTAGTGACAGTACCTGACCAGGAATATTATTTTAGCCCATGGTAAGTGCTAGATGAACCAGGTTAGGGTGAACATTTTCATATGCAATGAGAAAGTAATTACGTTAATTTTCCGTGTGCAAAGCAGTAAATTCTTATTGTGAGCATCTGTCTGATGTCTGGGTACACTGTTTTTATCGACTCTCCTGCATTGATATTCCTGGTTTTAATGGCTAAGTCAGTGAGCTACTGAGTGAGCAATTTTCATTTTATTGAGGCACTTTTTTAGATGTGTGGCTCTCTTTGCAAAATCTCTAATGATTATGGCACTTATTTTGTTATACTTGTGCTGGGTGCCTCCAAATGGAGCTGGTGTGTTCAGGGCTGGATTTCAGAGTGGAAACCATAAGCTTCTTGCTTATATAACCACATTCCAAGGTTAGTCTGAATAGCTGAGATAATGAGTTTGGTCTTTGTGCATTCTTAAATAGACAGATAGTTTTTCGCATATGTGATTTTTGGTACAATTGGACGCTTTTCTTGGGAGGTGCCGAGCTGCAGCTTGCACAGTTTCTGCTTTGTTCAGTTCTCCCCTGCCTTTGACAAGAATAACTTAACCAGATTTCAGTATAGGAATTGTGGGCTGCTAAAGGACATATTATATTACTGCCTAATGCTGTATGACTTGATCAGTGGGTAACATAAAGCCTGTGCTTTAGCTGTTTTATGATGAAAATATTATTTCAACAAAATATATGTTAAAGTCATTCAACAATGATCTTATTCTGTATGCAAGGGCGCAAGGCATTGTCCATACACCTGGAATTAGTGGAGCTGCTGACTTTGGCTTCTAAAATAAAGCTATTTTTATCCTTGTCTGAGCAACTGTGAAATATATTTTTAGCTGAAAAAAAAAAAAAAAATGCCATTTCTCTCTTTGCGCTAGGACCAGCGGAGGTTCCTATGATGTCACCCAACGGATCCATTCCCCCTATCCACGTGCCTCCAGGTTATATCTCACAGGTATGCTGCTTCGGGAATTAAAATACGTATAAAAGCAATAGCATTGATTCATGTGGAGAAGTCTGCATGGCTGAAGTGTGCTATTCTTTAGAAATGCTGTTCTTTTATGCAAACAATCCTTTTAAGATTACCTGATTATTTGTTTTCCTTTTATCATCTTAAATGTAAGGCATTTTTTAAATTGGAAAATTTGTTTTAAAGCAAAGTTATTGTGAACACTACAATATATCTGATTTTACCAAGACCTCTACTGGACTGAAAACTTTATTAAAAGTATCAAAGAGTGTGTGTGTGTGTGTGTGTGTGTATATATATATTTAAAGTACCATTAATGGGCAGCATAAGAATTTCTGATACGTGTATTCTGACATCTTGTTAACATGAAGTACAAAACGTATGATGTCTTGGAATCCCTTTCCCTTCCCAGCAAACGTGAATTTGTGTAATTTTGAAAAGTTGCTGATGGTGTCACGCTTGCATTCTACGAGATACTTCAATCGCTCAGCCGTGCTTTAGCTTCTGAGTACGGGGAGAGGCTGTCTCAAGTGCAGGACATGGGCTTCTGTCTCTTGAAATCAGGACCTGCCTGCAAGCCTTGTGTGAGGGTTGGTCTGCTGGCCTGGGGGGAGTACAGAGACCAGCAAGGCCGGCAGTTCCAACGCCTTAGGGCTCCCGCGGTGGGCAGTTGAGGAACACGTTGCGAGAGCATTTAAAATGCTCTTTAAAACTCCTTACGGGCTCACCAGTTTTTAAGAGGCCGGTCCATATTATGCAAAGGAATCTCCCAAAGTAGACCATAGTATGAGAAGAGCTTTGGAACTTGGGAAGGCCTCTGGGCAGTTCCCAGGGTGCATCATCTGATAGAATTTGGGGAATTGTCTTGGATCTTCACTGCTCCTGGGTGCTCACGGGAAATCTGTGAGAAGGAAACTTAATTTTGTTACTCAGTACCCAGCAGGTGGAAGGATCATGTTTTATTTGCCTAACCATTATTGCTTTAAGATTTGAGCTCTGGTGGACATGAAAGGGAGATGTTTGGAGGCAATCATCAGAAATCAGTGCTTTGCTGAGTGCTGTTTATGCTGATGTTTATGGTATGCCACAATTGCATTCTTGGTAAAGATAATACCCTAGACATCCCAAAGTGGATTGATGCCCTCCAGTTTCAATTAATGTGAGAAACTGAGGCAATAGTCCGAATGAGAAGCCTGATTTTTTTTTTTTTCAAACCGGCCTCTGTTTTGGTTTGATGCAGCAACGACAGTGGGTTCACTTCCTATGCATGCTTCACAGCTCATGCTTTTTCTTGGTCTCTGAGAAAAGGTACCCTTAAAAAAAGCATGTAGAATCACAACATCACAGCAGGATTAAGGTTGGAAGGGACCTTTGGAGGTCACCTAGACCAAGACCCTGCACAAGCAGGCTCACCTAGGGCACGTTGCACAGGATCGCGTCGGGTGAGTTTTGAGTATCACCAGAGGAGACTCCGCAGCCTCTCTGGGCAGCCTCTTCCAGTGCTCTGTGCCCCTCACAGCAAAGAAGTTTTTCCTCAAATTCAGATGGACCTTCCTGTAGTTCAGTTAGTAGTTGCCTTTTGTCCTGTCTTTGGCCGCCACTGAAAATGTCCACTTAGGACTCCTCCACTTAGGACTGCTATGATGCGCTGACTTCCGTGTTTTTTTTTTTAATGTTTTAATAATGAAAACTCCATTTGATTTTGTTTTTAAAAGATTAACTTTTCCTTTGAAATAGCTTTGACACCTTTTTGCTATTAAACTGCTTATATCGACCAGCCCCCGTACTGAGATTAATGCTTTGTATAATTGAAGTGCTTTCCAAAACTGAGCGATGAAAGTCTTCCAGTTGTGCCTCTATCTGAACCCGATTCCTCCTGTCTGCTTTGCAAGGATTTTTGTAGGGCACCATAATAACTCCACTTAAAAAGAAGACAGAAATCCTTCTCTGAAAATAAATTCCAAGCAGCTGCAAATGTTGTAAAGTTTTAGGGAAAAACTGTGTTTTGGTGTTTTTCAGCAGTGGGATGCCATGTGGAGAGTGAACATTTTTGCCTTTCAAATGATGTGATATGAAATAATACTTGCAAGCATGTTGTAATCAAATTAGCTCTTATTGTAATAAATGTCTCTGCTTCCCTTGCTTTTTCTTTTGCTCCGCTGTATTGCAATTAATAAATCTATTTCATGATAAACCTTGAGAAGGCAAATTTAGAGGAGTGAGGCTGTAAGGCAAATTAATTCACTCTGAGAAGTGAATAAAAACACATTTGATTTTTCGTTTGATTTGCCCCAAAGTGTCTAGGAGTCAGGCAGGGAGCCGATACCCTTGTGGAGGAGTAACGGAGCCTGTTGAGAAAAACCACGCAATCTTTTTTCCATTTTGTATCACCCAGCCTTTTGGAGGTGAAGGCAGTAGCTCAACCACTGCATCAGCTCTCTAGTGCCTGCAGCCCCAGATTCAAGGAATACTTCATTCCCTCCTTGGTCCGGGAGAAATGTTCCGCAAATGGGAGCTGGGAGGTCACTTGGAGCCCCGTGAGACCAGCTCCAGTGGCCCTTGGCAGAAACCTGGCTGGATTCTTCTTATTTCTGGGCTTTAAGGGCCACGTTGGTAATCACGACTAGGAGCTGGTTTGTTGGTGCTACGTGAGGGCTGCCGGGCACGTTAGCGGGGATGATGTGAGGCTGCCTCCCCTCTGAGGAGCTCCCGGAGGATGAAAACCCATCATTTGGATGCTAAACTGTGAAATTTGGGGACACTTTCATGAAGCACTCTTTGCATTTCACGTTGTATTTTGCAGGAGGAGAGAAGGAGGATTTGAGGTGTTCTAATGACATAGATTTGAAAAAATGGAAATATTAACTATCTTATGGTTGTTGCCTGAAGACTCCTCTCAAATAAATCTAGAGAAATTCCACCAGAGTTTGAAGAATTACTCATATATAGTTGCACATCAGTGAGAACAAAATCTGGCATGAAACTCTCCTTTTGGTTTTATTTACAGAGTTGTCAGCGTTCACTCTCTGCCGCAGATATTTTAAGGCCTCTCCTCGAACTCGTTTTGCCTAGTCTAAGCTTTCCGCCACAGATTTTGCATGATTTGCTGCTCTCAGAGCTTCTCTTCTGTTTTATAGACTGCGAGCCATGGAGTCATCCTTTAGCAGGGCGATCCTCCCTAACGTGCTCAGCCCAAGCCAGGTTTTCTAGATCAGTTGCTCATGTGGAGCAAGCATTAGCCCTAACGACCTGTATCATTCTAGATGTAAATTATCACCGCATTCTTGCCAACATTATAGATATTTATCCTGTCTACATGCCAAGTTTGAGGCACACACTCTAACTCTAGTGTTTTTAAATAATGGATGGCAAAGATAGTGATGCTAAACTTGTTAGGACTGGCCAGAATTTCCACTGGCATCCTTAACAAATTAAATTAATAAGTAAAATGTTGACATCAGGAGCTTACTGAGGATGAGCTCATTTTTGTATGTTTTCTGGTAAGATTGATTTATGAATGAAGTTTGAATTAGTTTATGAAATTCCCAAAGTTTTGGTATAAGAACCAGCCTAATGGCGATGCTCCAGGTGTCCTTGCAGAATCCAGCATGCAAGATCTAATTAAAATACGAATATTTTTTGAAAGAGTCTGAAAATTAATTCCACTTTAAAATATCATACCCGTTTTGTAAGCCTGTGTGTTACAGGTGAGAGTAATTGTGTTTCTTTAACTGGAACTTGAAAAATACAGAAACAGCATAGGTGTACAAAATCAATGTTTTGATTTTTCCTGAAGTGTAGTATTGCATTTTGATAGAGAGAAGAAAAAAAAAAAAAAAAAAAGAACATGAAGTGACTTGTTTTGGATATGTGAATTCTCACTTATGTTGATTTGACATTTCTACGATGATATCTTTAATGGGTAACCAAAAATGCTATTCTCAAAATGTGGCAACCAGTGTGGGAGGTTGTTTTGTGTATGAGTTATGTTCATCCAAAATCTTCTGAAAGATCATCTATTGCACTTAGTAATTAAGCTTCATAAAATATGAAAAATATACAGAGCTGCTATAATATTGTTACAGAGGCAATGTGCCAATTATACCAGCAAGCGCTAAAATATAACAGCAAAAGGCAATTTAATTAGTAAAGTTTGAAAAGTACAAAATACTGAAAGTTTGCTTCTAAGAGCCAAATGACCAGGGATATTTTTCTATGAATATAAACTGCTAAAATTAGTAATTGCTTTTAATATTCCTGTTGCATCTAGAGACCACAGCAGGGATTAGGGCTTTGTTGCTTCTGGGCACTGAATTAAGCAGTTCAGTAGGCAGGGTGTTGCCTGAAGATCTTGTGATCTTCACAACAAACAGTTTTAAGCAGACACAAAGAATTGCAGATTTCTTTAAACAGCAAAGTTTAACCTCGCTGCTGAGTTATATGTTTTCTTTTTTTTTTTTTTTTATAGTAATAGATAAAAGCTGATTCACTCTATTCAAATGATAGAGAATGTCCCCTCCCAGAATAGCACTAAAAATGCTAAAGTATACCCCTGGTGAATTTTACAAATCGGAGACACCTGCAGTTCAGCCATTCCTATTTTTATAGTTCCGTAATACTTATCACATATATTACCACATAATTGATTACCAATTTTATGTGCTGTTGGAGACAGAATATCCTGTTTATAGACTGTATGCGCAGCTTCAGAAATGTACCTCTGGATCTATAAATCCTCATTTGGAGAGGAAGTGTCCCATAGGCAAGGAAATAAAATAATTGTTTGCGCAATTCCTCGTGTTTCCGCGTTCATCTGGAACACCTGGATGTGTCCTAACAAGTATGTTGCAAGCATCCGTGCCCTGGGAGGAAGAGGAAGAAGGTAGTCGTAGCTTTTCGAGAGAGCTCATTTGAAGGCTCTCACCTCCGATCGCGGGCTTTTCTCTGCCCAGTGCCGATACTGTAAAGCGAGTGCTCTCGAGAAGAGAGGTCCTAGTAACTTAACTCTCAGTTTACATTACCTGCTGCTACAGAGTGCAGTCTTTCTGTCTGAATCTGGTGACGCATCTAAGGCATAGAATGCATATGCCGTGTGGTCTAAGTGTACCAATAACAGCCTGTACTGACTGGGGAGAAATACCAAAATTACCTTTCAGCTTTCACCTGGGTAAAGCCACAGCGAAAACTTTTCACAACAGAATTTAGGAACTTGCTAACTCACTTAGGTGAGAATGTGATCCAAGTTTAAGGGACTAAGTCCAGCATTTCTCTACGCAGTCTTACATGAGTCCTTCTGCTTTTTAAGTGTATGCTAATTGGAAAAAGATTTTCCTCTTCTCCGGATTTCAGAGTATATGCTTCGAAGCTGATGCAAGGATAAGAGCAATTGTGAAAGCTGAATAAACCTTAGCAACAGAGGTTGGAGACTTGAAAATACCATGATTGAAATGATGCAATATTCTAGTCTGTGAGGCTCAGCAGTCTTTTCAGGACTATGTAAAGTCTTTGAAATTTAAAGCCAGCAGATAACAAACTGCTAATTTAGGGTGTAAGATTAAAGATTAGGAACAAATACATTGAGATAAATTATTTTGATTTTGGTTAATCAGCATAGCAAGAGAAACTTTTTTGTTTTAGCATAAAACATCGATTTGTCACGTGAATGATTTTTTTTTAGAAAATCATCATCTTTAGGAAGTCAGCTGATTCGCAGAAATTTTACATGTGTGTGGTCCCAGCCCATAGCTAAGAGATTAGATTTAGATAAGCCTAGGACTTCAATGGGTGGGAAACGGGTAAGCTAATGCTGGTTAAATTTTTCCCCGTGATAACTTGCCCCAGTGGTGCCTGGGGCACGGACTCGTGGTTGCTGGAGGCTCTTTGGCTTTGCTTCTTGGACCAAGCTGCTCATGCTGCAGCAGAGCGAGCAGGAGCAGCTCGGTGCCCGTGCCAGGACTGCTTTAGTTCCCTCTGTATTAGCATAGGCACATGTTTCTTTATGGTTTAGGCCAAGATACCGTGATGTTACTAGAGTAGCCGGAGTGTGGGAGCAGGACCTCTTCTGCTGATGCTGCTATGGGAGGTGGGTATCTCCAGCACTCATAGGGTCAAGCAGCTTAACCTGGCTGGCAGATGCTTAAATTTTGTTAGACCTCATCTTCCAAAAACCTTAGCTCTGAGGTGAGTATGTTCTGAATGCCAAGCAGCAAAAACTCCTAAAAGCTCAACGGGAGTACAGGTAAAATGCTTAAAGGGAAAATGCTTGCTGCATCTTAGTCGATAAATAAGCTTGTTTTTCTTTTCATTTCTGCTATGCCTTTGCATATACGCTTATCTCACAAAACACATTCTTTGCGCTTCTTCTCCTCCAGTGTTTTCAGTCAGCTGAGAAACACAAGTCTCTCTAACAGCCTGTTTGTTGTAGGAAACTAAGTTGTGCTTTCTATATGCCTTATGCACTTGTACATACAGAACTAAAGGAATATTAGCTGTTCTTATATGGTTGTATTTTTAATTCTCCAAAGTGGCAGAAGTTTTTTGCATAAGCTCAGAGAAAAGTTTGGCTCTTAAGCCTCGACCAAATTTTGGCAGGTTGACTGTTCTCCAGAAATATAACCCTGGAAAAATTATAAGCTGATTTTTTTTTTTTTTTTTTTTCTCTCAACCTAAGCACATTTCCATCTTCCTACATCTGTTTTTACATGCTCTGACTATGGTACTTGGGGCCAAGTTATGCATATTTCAGAGTTGATTTGCATGGACACAGAGACCAGGATGTAGCAGAAAAATACTTCTGCCCTGTAGTTCATTTTTAATGGGCACCTTTTGTGAACAGAGCAGCTACTTTGAAAAAGCAGATCAACACAACAGATTCCTGCAGAAAACATCTCCTTGCACTCATACATGCATACACTGCTTCCACGGTAGCAGTGTCAGGTAATTTCTAAGCGTTACTAAGTCTGTACTCAAATAGCACTGTCAAAATTGGTATAAATTTTATGTGGGTAAGATGAGATTGGTCCTAATGAATACTCTTATTTTGGTGCTTTCTGCTCCTTTTTTAATTGTTTTGTCCCTTAAATACAGGATATTTATTTTGCTCCTTCGCCGCATAGTTATCACTAGCAACAGTTAGTATTTCAGCGATCAGCGTGGCTCTCTGAGTCTTCAAGAAAAGCCACATTACCCCATGATTACCCTTGTGCTGATACTGATTTTAGAAATGTGTTTATGAGTAAAACTTAGGACCGTCCATTTTCTAACGGGAGAACAAACTTGTAAACAGTGCTGCTTTAAAAATACGTTCAATGCTGCCTAACGTGCTCCTTTCCTTGCCTCGTAGGTGATAGAAGACAACACGGGCGTTCGCAGGGTGGTGGTTACTCCCCAGTCTCCGGAGTGTTACCCTCCCAGTTACCCTTCGGCCATCTCTCCAACCCACCACTTACCTCCGTACCTGGCGCATCATCCCCATTTTATTCACAACTCTCATACGGCTTTTTATCCTCCTGTCACTGGACCTGGGGACATGCCACCGCAGTTCTTCCCGCAGCATCATCTTCCCCCTACAATATACGGAGAACAAGGTGAGCTGATAGCAAGTGCTGCAGAAACACGTATGTTGGTGCAGTGTTAAGGGCTCGTGAAACCAAGAATGAGAACAGAATTGGAGAGTTGGTAAAAGGGCTTTTCCCATGTGAATGGAGTGTCCTCCTTTAAGTCCTGGAGCAGGCAAGTGTCGCAGAGTGCCACCATCCAGCATGCAAGAAATCAAGGCATTGCATTTGTAGCTCTAGATTGTGGATGCAAAACCAATTTTGATTTTCAAATGTAAAGGGAAGACTTTTCTCCTCCACCAGAGGTATGAGTCATGCTCATTGCTCTTGCTGTATCACGGTGCAGCATTGTGCAGAAAACAAGATTTGTCAATCCTGGCTTGGGAATGTGGATGAAGGAGGGCTAGATCTCAACAAGGCTCACCTGGCATTTCCAGTGGGAGATGCTGAATACCAGCTTCCTCTTGGCAAAAAAGTGCTTTTTGCCCCCTGGCTGTATATAGCTATGGTGGTTTTCTAAGAAAAAGACAGGCATTTTCAGTGTGTTGTTTTGGTTAAATTGTGCAGTAAGTCATTGAAAAGCACTGTCTGATACCCAAGGGTAGCATGGCAACCCTAATCAGACCATAAGTAAATAATTGCAATAAGAGGAGTGAAAGCAGCATATTTCTGTCTAGCTGTGCATTGCTGTGTCTGCTTTGCCTTGAGATAAGTCTTGGTGTATTCTGAGAGAGGGCGTTAACCAACGAAATAATCAGCAAAATTGCTGGAGGTGTTTAACATGGAAATCAGTTCAGGATTTATGTGTTTTACTGCCAAATTGTGATGCTTCCCAGAATTAATATCCTTTCTAAAGAATTTAAGCTAAATCACTAGATGTGAGGCTTTTTTTTTTTTTCTCCTAGAGTGGGGAGAGAAGAGGCAGGAAAAAAAAGAAAGGTTTCTATTTATGGTCCCCTTTTAGGTTTCTGTTGGCCAGCAGACTTTGTATTCTGATGAAGAATGGGCCATTGCCACTTACATTTAACATGTGTTGGTGGGAAGCAGGAGTGGAAAGGGAGTAGAATCTATGCAGTCTGTTTTAGTGGTATTTTTTTGCTAACCTGTACCACATCCAAAAAAAAAAAAAAAAAAAGACCAAAATTGCCAATTAATATTGAGTCTACTTGAACGTGAAGGAGATGAGTTTCAATTTTTCATCAGGAAAATGCTGGCAGGATGAAAGTCTTTTAGGAGACTGTAATCTTACTGAAACTTTACAAATTATTGGGAAACTGCCAACAATGCTAGTTTATGTAAAAATACATTTTGAAATATTTGTTTGAAGTATTATGCTGTCCTATGTGTAAGTATAAGACAGAATAGCAGATCAGATAATTAGAGTAGAAATTTCCCTCTTGAAAAGGGAGCAGTACCGTTTGTGAGGTTGCTTAACGTAGTCTTATGTGCAAATATCGTAGTGTGCTAAGTAAACATGAAGACTTTCTGCTGCTAGTTAAGTAGATGTTGGGTATTTCTATAGCCTGGAGGCAGCAAGTCGATGATTCAACTCGAGAGGAGAAAAATTCTTCGGTTGATATATTGGAATGACCTATACTTGTAATATGAAAAGAATTAAATGGTGAATATTGGACTGATGAATGTCATTTCACCATTCCAGATTTGTTGCACAATGGCTAATACTTTAAATAGAACAATTAGTCTGAGTCTTCTTCTTTCCTAACAAGCACTGACTGCAAATCCTTCCGTCTCAGACGTGTCCTTTCACGTCCAAAGTTACAAAAATTGCACGCGTTTGTGGCATGCTGTCTTTAGGCTGTTAGTTGATGTGAGAGTCTAAGTGTAATCATGCACCTAGATAAGGAAAGATAAAAGACTAGACACCATTGAAAGAGAAAAGGGAAGAAAATTTGGCAAGTTGAAGCAATTTGGAACTTTATAATATGATAAGGCAGTGTCAGCTTAAAAGTAAGGCTTCCAAGAGCTGGCTAGGATGCTTGTTTGCTTTGGGGGTTTGTAAGATCACTTCTAAATGGAGGTAGAAAAATTATAAAGAATATACTCGATATCAGTTGGCATTTTGCTAGCAAAGGCAAAACTGGTAGGGTTTTTTATTATGTTGTTTTGAGTGTGAATTTGTGTCAGGCTTCAAACTTCAGGCAAGTGTAAAAAAAAAATAAAAATAAAAGGCGATCAAACTGTAAAGAAAAGTGGAGACATTTTGAGACACATTCTTGGAGGAGGAAGGCATTATATTTAATGAAGCTTATCTGACATTTATGCAACCCTAAGAAACAGTGTTCTTAAGGCATTTTTGAAGCTTTCTTAAACAGTGTTTCTTTTTCGCTCCTGTTAAAAAGCCTAAAGCTTCCAATTGATGCTGCGCTATGGCTTCTCTCCCTGGGTAGGCGCTGTTGAGATGACTGCAAAGTCTATTTATGCTGGAAAGGTAGATTGGGTCTAGCCAGTAATGGCATCTTGAAAGCAGTGAATTGCAGCTTACTGCACCCATCAGGTGCTGGGGAAGAAGCTGCTAGATTGCTTTGAATTTAGGAAAACCTTTTCCTGGCATTTTTCCTTGAAATCTAGGTCTGTGAAACACAGCCTGAGAAGGAGGGGAGAAAACTATAGGCTTTACTGCTTAGTTTAGCTGGTTTGTACACAGTCAACCAAAAAGCTCTGTGATGTAAAAGGGTAAACAAGTGGTAAAGGGTAAGTGTAAAACAAGTGTAAAAGGGTAAACATTTTCTAGAAATGCATTTCTAGAAAAATTTGGCATCATTTCATTTCAAGATGGTCTGGAATTAGGTTTTCTGGGAAATTTTGGTGATTTAGTTGTTCTGCATTAACGTGGGTGAACTCTTCCATTTCAGAAATCATACCACTATATGGAATGTCCAGCTATATTACCCGGGAAGACCAGTACGGCAAGCCACAGCACAAAAAACTCAAAGACAGGCAGATTGATCGCCAAAACCGGCTGAATAGCCCTCCTTCGTCCATCTACAAAAGCCATATAGGCAGCTGCACGACTGTATATAATGGTTATGCAAAGAGTCACAACGGAGCGAGCAGTGGAGGAGGTGGCGGCGGCGGGGGGGCGCCTGCAGTAAAGAAACCAGAACGCAGAGCAAGAAGCAGCCCAAAGTCAAATGAACAAGACCCACATGGTAAAGACAGTTTTATTTATTTTTAATTCCTTTTTATTGCACCTTTCCGGCTCACAACTGCCTGTATATGGATTTAGTAACTATGCCAAAAAACACTACCACCCACACATAAAGACAGTGTTAATACAGTGTGAACTTAAATATAAATGTTGAGCTTGCTACACTGTATTTGTTTTGTAAGAGGAGCCCGTTACCTCCTTATCTTTCATGATTATTCCATGGAAGCTGCAGCATCATTTTCTTAACTGTTTGAAAAATAATTGCATTTTATGGGCAGGTTGTTGGTTTTATTTTTCTTTTCGCACTGGCATCTTGACACTTCACAAAAATCCTGTTGTCAACTTGACCTGTAACCAGAATTTGACTAGTAGGTAGTGCTATGTTGTATCTCCTGTGTGAATGCATTTAACTTGGTAGGACATTTAGAGAGATTGCTGAAAAAACAGATTTGCTTATGTAAAAGTTCAATACAAATCAGATTAGTTGAATCAGAAGAAATTGAAGAAAAAATACTTAATCTTAGCAGTTGGGATTTGTGGTCAACTAAGTGTAGGTACGATAGAAATAATATTCCTCCACAATTCTGGAGTCTTATCATTAAAAAAATGTGAAAGTCTTTGGTTATTCATATAATCAAATCCCTTGTTTATTCCAGTCATTCCATGTATAGCAGCCTCTTCTGCCTCAGTAACTTGCTTTAAATTTAGCTCAGTAACTTGCTTTAATCAACTCTACCTTTCATCTACTCTGTTTTCTTCCTGTCTCCTTTCTGATTGTTAAAGCTTCAGTTGGCTGAAGAAACTTTTATGCAGTAAGCAAGCTGATAACAAGATCAGTCTAAAATATTTATAATGCGGGAGAGTGCAGTTTGAAATCTCTTACGTGGATTTGTGCAGACAACACAGTTTTTCCATTATCTAAATACTGTTTATGCTTATTTGACTGTATATTTTTACTCATGAGAAATAACTGCAAAAAATACTCAGGAGAAGTAACTTCCTCACTAGCTGAAAGAAGGAAAACTGCCCGTAATGTACCAAGGAATGAGGATTCCCAACCATTCTTCAGATTCCTTAGGATTAATGGAGAGCTGTATTTAAGACTATTTTAATCCAAGAAAGTTAAACTGAACATTTTCACATGAGGGACAAAGTTCAGTGTTTGTCTTAGAAGAGCCTTAACCGAGAATTTCAGTAGTGGGGCAAGGACCAACTACCCCTAACACGGAGACTGGAAAGTGTCACCTGAGCCTGGATGTTATTTAGAACACTCAGGTCCCAGGCTGTATATAGGCAGTCCTCAGGAATCATTCCAGTATAGTACACCTGAGTATTGTTCATTTTTTAAAAAGATCATGCTGATATCTTGGGAGGTGCCCGCAGCCCTTGCTCTGTTTTTGGATCTTGTGTGTAAGATCTGCCCAAGCAGCTGTAGGTGAAGTCTTGACTAGCTACAAGTTGCCTTTCCTCTGATGCCTTAGACTTTCTAATTATTTCTTGTCTAATCAGTTTGTGGCACTTCTAAAATCGGTGCTCACGGATGGGCATCTTTTGTGTCTCTAGTCTGTTG
This sequence comes from Nothocercus julius, assembly GCA_013398735.1. Classification (NCBI taxonomy): domain Eukaryota; kingdom Metazoa; phylum Chordata; class Aves; order Tinamiformes; family Tinamidae; genus Nothocercus; species Nothocercus julius. Next base: position 2,749,865 of record VZSV01000106.1, on the reverse strand, counting down.
TAGTGTTAATGAGGATGAAGCCTCTGTATGAGAGATCTGGGAAAAACTATGGTCTTTATGCATTTAAACTGCAACTTAGTCTGAGGGGTTGCTAGATCTGCTTTGATGCCCAGCTTTAAAATAAGCGGTTTCCAAGAGTATCTACGTAAAGGGCTTCCTGCAACCCTTGCCTTTGACTCATTTTTTGCTTGGAGCAATGTGCCCTACTCCAGCTGAAGAGCTTGAACGCTCTCAAGATGCCAAGAGGAGGAGGGAAGTCAGGGCCGTGGGACGTCTGCTGCGTGAGCCAGGGAGAGCCTGGAAGTGGGAACAGGCCGAGTGGCGGAGTCCTCCACCAAACTGTGCAAAATCCCATAGCAGGCGACCACGCAAATAAGTAGCAAACATCGCACCCTCCTGATAAATCCAACTCACTGGTGTTCTAAAATTAGGTGCTATATCTAGGTCCCGTGATAACTGGCCACATCCTCTCCCTACTCTGGGGTTAAGTCCATGTCCAATGGATGCTTACAGTGCAGAAGGGAGGAAGGGAATATTAAAAACAATACTGTGTACTGAAATGCAGGGTCTTTCCCATCAAAGCCTGTTTCTTAGGAATATTCATACATGTATGCTTGGATACTAAAGCACAGATTTCTGCAGAAATGTTGCCCCAGGGGCTTTGTAATGACTTACATTGAACAGAGCCCTAAAATAATAAACCTTGCTATTTTTAAGCTTAAAATCACAGCTGCTATTTTATATTTACAATATCTATTTCTACTTGAATAATTTGAATATTTATTGATACCCGATTTAGGAGGGTCATAGAAGTACCTGGAATGAGAAGGAAAAGCAAGCTGGTAAGACCTGGTAATTTTGGTTCGTATTGCCAAGATGGTTGACTGCTTAGGATAGTTAAGACAATCAGAAGTAGCAAGTGGCAAAGCCATTTAAGCCTTCTACTTTCTGCGTAGGTGTGTAGATTTAAGTCTGCTAAGGACTAAAAATGTGATGGTGATATATTGTTGCTTCCAAAACTGCAGTGTCCTGGAAGAAATTGTTAAGAGTATATAATATGTAAAGAATGAGAGACTTGATTTAGAAAACCAGATGTGCACAAAAAGAAAGGATTTAAGGGGCAAACAGGAGTGTAAACTTGAGTAAAGCAACAAGGTTGAGGAGGGACTGGATGAGATGGGTTCGTTTCTGTGAATATACCACCCTGCGGTGTATTTTGTGGTGTATTTTGTAGCATATCCTTTCGGCCCGGCTGATGCTTATGTGCAATTGGTGCAGGAATGCACGGGTCCCAGTTCAAGCGATGGCGGTTGAGTAGAGTAGACCACGGTTCTTTATGTGTTAAACTATCTGACACCGATCTGGGGACGTGGGACGTTCAAGCTCCCCCTGCAACTTTGGGTTATAAAGGTCCTAGACCCATCAAGCTAGAAGTGCTCTGGGGAAGTTCTGCCTTGTGCCTCCTTCTAATGTTAATGGAGTTGGGGCTTTACCAAGCTGCTGATTCAGGACTGGTAGGCGAAAAAGCCTGATAGCATCTCCAATAGTACTAAATTAAAGGATGTAAACAGTGCTTTTTGGGTTGCCCGCCTCACCAACAGCAGATCCACGAGACTCTCCTTCATCCTCCTCTATGCCCTGTATAGACTCTGCGCCCTAAGCAGGCATCTAGGTACGATGGTACTGATATGATGGTACATTAAAAACATGGTAGTACTGCTATTATAAACACCCTTATCTCAGGCCGGCCCTGTAGCACCCTGATGTATTTTTAGCACAGAAACAACAGTTTTGGGTTGGGGATATGAGTCTATTGCCTCTGGCCTCCTGCAGTAAAAGCATTGAGTCTTTCTGGAGGGAGATGCACTTGTAAACAAAGATCCCTGTTTTATGCTAGATGATGGAAATATGCTGTTTTAGGGTAAAAAAGGAAGAAATACTGATGGTTTATAAAGGTCCAAAAAGTTTATGGCTACTCTGAGTGCTTGTGGTAGATAGGAAGTGGTGTCTGGTACAGGCAGACCGCGTGCCATGGGGACAGGTGTACGCAATAGGGAATCCAGCTTTACGGTCTGTACTGCAGCCTTTTGGCAGAGTTGTTTTAAAAATTGAATGGAGAGGAGGGTCAGGGTTTGGGTTTTTTTTTCTGTTTTTTTTTTTTTTTTTTTTTATTATTTATAAAGAAGCCTCGCCATTGAGAAGGAGCTGTAAGGGGAAATCCTGCCCCATTCATGTGTCCTTTATGCATTTTGGTCTGAGTCACTTCCTTCTCATGTGCTCAGTGGTTCACTTGTTGGTCATGGAGTGATGGAGTAGTTCGAGAAGTTTTGTGTGTGACTGCAGAGAGTGTGGGAACGTGAGCCGCTTTGAGGATGCCTGAAATGCTTTTGCCTGGTTCTTAATAAAACATTTTTTTCCCCCTCAGATAAAATCTTCACCCCTCCCTGCCATTGAAGCTCTAAGAACCTAATATAGCCCAAACCAAAACACTTAGAATGAATAAAAGTAGAAATCAGGAAGCAGAGTTGTTATGTATATCCCCGTCCCTGGATGGGCTGGATTCTGGAAACGGGAAGTGGGAATAAAGTGTCGCCGCAGGCAGTTTCCCAGCGAGGTGCTGCAGCCACACCGGGCTTGCACACGCGTGTGGCAGGTGATGTCCTTGAGCGGGTGTGAACAAAACTTGTCATAAATGGTTCTTCTGCTAGCGTATAAAATACCCCTGGCATGAGTGCCAGCTTCCCTCGTTTCCCTTAATGTATTTGCACAGATGACAAACTGTCAAAACTGACACAATGATTTTTGTTAGAAGGATGGGGGGGAAAAGCACTCTGCGCACTAAAATACATTTGTCAGTAAATGTGACTTCTAGTATTACCCTGAGTAATGAAATATGAAATGTATTTACTCAAAACAGAGAGACATGTTGAATCTTGCGAGTATTGAGTAACATTGCATAGGGAAAAAAAAAAAAAAGTTGTATTACTATTCTTGCTGATGTTTTTTACAGTTTCAGCAAATAATATTACATGATGGAATTATATAGTCTTATATCTAAGTAGAAATACATATTACATGTGTTGTGTGCATACTTTCTTTTCTTTAAGTTTTAATAAATGGGAGAAAATATGCATTAAATAAGCACTAGTCCTGGACTTCAGAAACCAGTTAGTTTGTGATACCAGGGTATTTCCAGGGTGATATTCTTGTATCTCTACATTAACTCTTACCACATTATAGAGCTTGTGTTTTTGCTCTGTGCATGTTGGTTTTTATGTGAATGTATGTCTACTTGTTAAATATTCTTTCTCTCTCATATTCTCTTTAAAATTATAGCCTGTGCAATTGCTTATCTATGCAGGAGACAAAATGGTTGTGCTTTTCAGATACTACTTATCTTAACAGACTGAGAATGCTTCTCTGTGTACCAAAGTTGATTCCATTAGTGGGACCGCACAGATTCTTTAGGAAAGAATACTTTATGTAATAATCCTGGAAATTAAGTGAGCCCACTTAAGTGGGCCCATATAGACTGATGAATATATTAGAAGCATATTGCCATTATGCAGAGTTCAAGCAAAGTGCATTCCCAAGCTCATGTCAATCTGCACATGTGCAAGAATGCGTCCAGATCAGGTTTAATTTATGGCTTTTCTTCAGCAAGCAGAATTGCCAAGATGTTTATGCAGGATCGGTGAGAAAGGTGCTTTACTGTGGGAGAGAAACGGGGCTGCCCTTCCTCTGCTGTCTGCGAGCTGACTTTCTGTTCTGGAGAAATCCAAATGGATAAACATCAGCGATACTGAAAGGCTGGTCCGTGCTAACATCCTCCCTCCCGCAGCCCTTGCTTTGGGCACCTTCGAGAACTGCAGTGTTTTGATTTGAGCTGCCGGTGAGTGGTTCCTTGTAGTCCATCTCACCATGACCAACTCTTTCCCCAGAGGTCCACCGCACACAAGATAATTTCCAGGGATTTACAGGCCTATGAAAGTTTGTCTTCATGGGAAACACTGGGAGCAGGGAGGTCTTTTAATACAGTATTCATATTGCGGGAATAAAAACAAAGTTTATTGGAGGTGTGAACCGCGTTACAATCCTACCTCCCTGTTCCCTGCAGAAAGCTGCTCCGTGCTGCATTAGCACGGACGCCTGCGAAGTGAGGGCTGGGGAAATGAGGAGGAGAGATATCCACACTATTTTTGTGCCCTTATCTAGGAAGACTAAGGACCCGGCTTCCTAACTTAGGCACTGGAAGTTGTTGATAGATGTTCCCTTCATCACCTGAGCAGGAGCAGAGCCGCCTCCCGACTGAATTTCACAATGCTCTCCTATCTCAAGTCTCAGCTTTCTTAGAAGGTGACAAGAAACATGTCAAATTTGGATTTATCCAAACTTTTTGCAGTTGAAAAATATAAGCAAAGGATCTAGCTGTGGACACGCAGAAAACCTTGATTTGACAGGATTAGAAGCTGCCTGAGGGACGGCCTCCTAGGCGCCTGCAGGCCTGAGGCCGAAATAGGGCGGAATGAGTGACCGTGGCTCGTTATATTTCTGAGTCTCATCAGAGAAGATCAGATAAAACAAGCCCCAAGTGAAGCTCCCTCATTTTAGCAGTTGAGGCAGGTTGAGTCCATCTAGGATGGTCTAGAGACTCGGGATGCGTGGTTCTCAGTGGACACTATCACTGACTTAAAAATCCTTTTAGCTGTGTCTGGAGTTTTTCCCCAGGGCTGTTCTTCACAGTCCCAATCAACGCCATGTAGACGCTCCTATTTTTCTCATCTGCTTTCATCCCTCACTTGTCTCGTGTTTCCACCGCCGTCTCCCTGGCTGCGGAGAGCTGGATAAGCTATCTGCTCCGTGATTTATCAGGAAGTTGGGTTTGAATGACGTAAGGCACAGCCTCTTCCCCCAGAGGATCTTCATATTATCTCAGGAATTTCCAGCTTCTGCTGGAGCTGACAGTCAAAACCAAAAGGCTGAAATCCGAGTCTGAGTGTTTTTCCTAGGAGTTTACGTAATTTATAGATACTTGACCAAAAGGAAAGACAATCAAGTTCACTTTCATCCTACTTAAATAAATCCCTGTGCTGGGGAGAAAAGTTACACAAAGGTCTCAGAGCTTTAGAACAAGATAAAGTGTTTTCTGACCGTTTAATAGGAGATAATGTGGACCACCGACGATCACGTGGAAAGAGATGCTTTCCTTGTCTGGAAATATCTGGGACATTGAGCCAGAAGGAAGGGTGTATTTATAGTAAAGAGGTAGAACATTTTCTCCCTCCAGAGTATAAAAGATAAAACACCTTCAAGTCGAACAATTAAATGAGCAAAAAAACAGGGATTTGTATTCCCAGATGTTTTGGACAGTGTCTGTTTGTGTGTTTGTCTGCATTTACCAGGCAATGAATTGGGATTTCGTGTCCCACTGAAGTTAATGGGGTTTGTTTACTTGCAGCTTTTAGGCTGTGCTACGAAACCCCTTTTTTGCTTTTGGTTTCAGAGGAGGGATGGAATTTCAGTGAACAAAATGTGTAGAGCTTTCTTTCAAATGAAGTGGCCATTTCCACTTCCTCCTGGGTTTATTATATAAGATTTTGTCCTCAAGCTTGGGTTTGCCTTTATTTATTTTTTTCCTCCCTTTCCTGTGAGGAGTCGGCCTAAAAGCAGCTGCTTTCGTTTACTCTGACCCATGTGACTTTGATCTGAGCTGCATCTCAACAATGAAATCCAGATCGAGTCGAAATTCCTGTAGCTTTGCTGAAGCCTTCCCAGCGAGCTGTAATCAGGTGGATATTTCAGTGAGACGTTTTAAGTATTTGGGAAGATTCTCAGTGGCAAAGCTGATGGTGTGAATGCCTGAGGTCACACGTTGTGTAGTGGAACGGGCATGGGCTGTTTTTCTGCCTTGGTTCGGGTTAATTGGTGAGACCCATGGGTTACTTCGGCGTTATCGTGAGCGCGCTCTCTAGCACAGAAATGGGAGGCACTGGTAGCATCTTGTCCACTTTGTTGGTCTTGTCCTGTAGGAAGCTGACACCTGGCAGGGGAAGCGATCAGCTCTGCGTTTGCTGGAGGCCCAGGATTTAAAACCAGTCCTAGCAGCGGATGTGCCGCAAGGTTTTGAGGAGCACCGGGCTCTCGGGCTGGAGCTGCTGGTGGGGACAAGAGGGCACAGCTGGCGAGCAGCTGGAGCAGCCAACATCTGCACAAAACCCATTTGCTTCTCCTTGCTGTTCCTGGGATGATAATTCTCATCACGCGGGTTCCTCGGGATACAGCCTCTTTAATAAAGTTGTGCTGCAGGTAGTTCATTGTTCAGATTTGATTGCAAAATAATTTGGTCTGGGGTTGTCTGAGTGAATTGTTCGTCTCCCATCATGAGGGAGATGGTTTTGTCTCTGGTCTGCTCTCGATTTCCAGCAGTCTGGCTCGGGTTGAAGAGGCGGCTCTTGGTCTTCCCCATCGCGGAGCTGCGGTGGCTGGGCTGACTCGTGGAAAAACTGCCCTTTTCTCAAATTGCTGTCATGTCCCTCTACTCACTGCCATCGGATTAGCTCATAGTTCTCATCTGGAAAAAGGGTTAGTTGCTAAAGGGGTAGCGATAAGTTACTTCAGATTAAAGCAAAGAGGGGGTTCATCAGCTCTGTATCTGTTCGTCCAGGCTGGCTGGGAGGAAATCGTGCTGGTCCATGAGCAGGCTCGATATTCCAAGAATTATAATTTGGAGAGAACTTTTATTGAAAACAGGCTTTTCCAGTGGAATATAGCTTTTCTAAAACACATGCAGATACTATGAATAGCACATAGAAATATTTTGACATAATGCAAGTGTTCAAGTGATGAAGATGAGTCCTGTGCTTTTGTCCCGCTGTAGAGAAGTTCTGCGTGCTTACTTTCCCTTGAAGGACTCATAACTCACCCGCTCTCTGTTTCGGAGAGTGCAGGAGCGGTTATTGCTGAATTCAAGCGTTCCAAAGCACTTTTCATTCCCCTAGTAAAACTTAGAGACATTTGTCCCTTATTCTCTTCTTTGACTCGAGTGAGGCTGAGTGGTTGTGTGGGCAAAATGGAGCCTGGGGTTATTTTCTTGAAGTTTCTGAGGCTATGCTGGGCAGCCTCGTGCCTTGGTGCTGGGGACGTGCTCCCTTGCCCTCGTATCACTGCAGCAAACTCAGTGGCTGTGCAAGGTTCTTTGCCAAGGAGGTTGTTAATTTTGGCTGAGGGGCTCCACTTAATGCAGACCAAGTTTGGAGCTCCTATGGCGCTCGCTTGGGTTGTGCTGTCTGCTTGTGTTCCTGTGCAAATATGCAGATTTGCAGGTTATTTTGATAGTGTTTTTTTTTTTTTAAGCAGAAAAATGCGATTATGTTGGACAATGGGCAGACTATCAAAGGCTTTCTTTGGCCGCTTATCATGTGCTTGTGTTTTTGAAGATTGAGGGGAGGGGGAAAAGTGACTTTTATGTTAAGTTCAATACAGATGGCCTCATCCCCCTGCGTTGGAGTTAGTATTTCAGAAGAAAAAAAACGTGTTTCCTGATCCACGCTGGGCAGCAGTCACAGAATGCAAAAGCTTTTTCACCCTTTGGCCCTAGGCTTGAATGCCACTGAGGCTGGTAGCAGTGGGGACTCGTGAGTGTCACTTCAAGCTGGCATCAGCGAGAGATCCCTGTGAGTCACTATGGAGGCTCTTTGTGTTTGGAAAAGGATGGGCATCTCGGCTGTTCATTGGGCTCCCTCCTCCTCCTCATCCTTCCTTGGACTGGAGAGACCCGTGGGGCTTTTATGGCTGTGTCGTTTGTGGCAGCCTGTAGCAATAATAGCAGCAACTTTGTGATCTCTGCAGAAGCAGCTTCTGCTTTTGAATGACCGCTCAGTTCCTCAGACTTGGAGGGCTGCCTGGGGCTCTCCTGCCAGATCTACCACGACTCCTGAATGCTGATGAGGGAGAGACAGACAGGCAGCCCTGGATTAAAGCAGCAGGAAATAGGAGAACCAAGAGAAGGAAGGCATGAACAGTGCACAAAAGAAAGGAATTAAGGATAAAGCCATGCCACACATTCCAGCTATCGTAGGAAATCATAAGATGTTTGAAGAGCCTCACTGCATCTAGAAAAAGGTTACTGTGTGCAAGCAACGCTTGCAGCTGAAAGGAAGCGTTAGGATTTTTTTTTTTTTTTTACCTTGCAAGTGGGAGACAGGAGCTTTGGGAAAATTGTAAAATGACATCTCAGGCTCAATATCAGAGCAAAAATACTATTTCTTGCTGTTCAAACTGAACAGCATCAGTGGCAATTCTGAATAGCCTTATGCCCGTTTGAAAAAAAGAGGTAGAAGAATGTTTTGCAAGGATGTGTTCAAAGCCTGTAACTCTCATCCAACCATCAACCAGATCAGCAATGACATAAAAGAGACAGAAAGTCAATAGAAACCAGAATGAAGATAATTAATGCTTGTTTAAAAGGGAGGGACATGAATAAACCTCCCAGTGTCATGGGTCTCAGCACTCAGTCATACCAGGTGCAGGAAGGGACAAGGACCAAAATCATTCCTTGACTGGAAAAGAATGATCGAGTGTCATTTTCTATCTCCATTTACTTCAATCTCACCATTTTACTTTTAGGAAACTCTAATGCCACTCATTGTAGCAATAATACCTAGCACTTCTGCCGAAGGTGACGTCCTGACGCTGAGTCCATGTTTGCTGTCGTGCCGGGTGGGTAGGTGACCTGTGGAGCAATGCTCCGTGTCCCCTCCTTGGCCAAAAGGTGCGAAACTTGATTTTTACAAGATGCTTTGTTCACTCTCACTAATGGGCATCCCGCACAGGAGGATGTGCCGGGATGGAGAGGCTTTAGCATGCTATGTATCGTCACCTGTGTCACACGTGCGGATGCTCCAACAGGCACTATTGCCTGTGCTGGCACAGCCTGGGAGAACTCCTTGAAACTGGAGCCTGGAGCATTTAGATTATGCTAATAAAACAAAAATCAACAGTACTTTAAATAGTCATTCTCGGATAGTTCCTTTGGTAGGATAGCTGTGCCCTTTTGCACAGCTTGCTTTAGAAAGAGGAAGGCTGGTGGCCTCTGCACATGGCAGCCCACGTGTATCTGCAGAGATCTCCGTGCTCCCAGGCCCAAGTGGTGTGCAGGCTGCCGGGAGGTGCTAGCAGGAGGGGAGCTCTCTGCAATATAAAGATTGTTTTTGACCCAGAAAATAAGTCCAAAGTATGGAAAAGAGCTCTCCAGAAAGAGTTGGTGGGCCAAGTGTAGTCTTGCACTTGTCTTGTTCTAGCAACTTCAACTTGCACTTTCCCTGTTGCTGTTTAATTTGGTGCTCCGTCCAAAACGGCCAGCTGCAGCCATATGCAGTGAGTGGCATCTGTTACCCTCTTCGTGAGAGGTGCAGAGCACTTTCTTAGGGTATGAAATGTATGTGATGTAGATGGAGGTACTGTATTTTTATTGAGAAAGCTCTTTTTTGCCTTCTCATGGACCCGACTGCATGTTCAGAGCAGGAATTCACTCAGATCTTTAGCCAGTAAAGTAGGAGTTGTTATTGCTATGTTCCAGCAGTATCAACAAAGAAGTAGAGAAAACGAAAACCAGCGTGTCCCTTACACTCCGTTTGTCCCTTGCATCCAGTATTTAATTTTTCTGGTTGGTGCAGCTGATCTTATTCTCCTGGCTCTGTTCCAGTGTACCTCAAGACAAAATTGGGAGAGAGGGAGAATTCAATGAACTTGCACTTATTTTTAAAAGAAATTGTAGCAAAAGTGACTTCTTTGTGCACATCTGGGGGCTTCCACATCTGCTTAATGTGAAAATATCTGATCTTTGGCTGTGTGATGCAGATAGATGCAGAATGCAGACTTGAAACAGAAGGGCAAACCAAATGAAATGCATTTGTATTGCAGCTCTTCTCCCCACTGATAGTGGGAGAGCAGTACGAGTAAAAATATTGAGTTAATAGATACTCACTATTGCGTGGAAAGTCTTTGAGACGCATAATTAAATTCATGCCTTAATTACGTGGGTGCTGAGGTAAACACTTTAATTATCCTTTACCTTAATTCCTATGAATCAGGATTGTAAGCATACTTCCCTTGCTAAGGATTTATTATTATTGACATCTGGAAATATATATTTCTATTTTTAATGCTGGATTTTTTGTTTTTTTATGACTTCGATTATTTAGGGAGTGACTCAGTTTTGGATGCTACCTGCATAGAGTTTATTTTTTAAAGCAGAGTGCTGAAAAACAAGCTCACAGGTACTGAGTGAGACATTTTAGCAGAAGGATTAAGACAGCGACAGTAGGAAGGTTCTTAGAAATAGAAGACTTATGGGAGGTGCTCATGCACATCGTTTATTTGCTTGTTTTTAAGAACAATGGTTGTTTCGATGGTTGAATCTTTTCTCAAAGTGGGAAACTTTCAGCTCCCTGAACATGGAGCTGCAGTTATGTTTTATTCCTAGTGTTTTTATTAGCTTTCATGTCTTTAGCAGAAATTTGAAATATTTAGTAGCTGGAATTGAAAACTCATGCAGGCATTTGTAGGCTTAATTGGTGATCTTCCTTGGGGTATTATATTTTATCTTCAAAAGAGTTGATTAAACCACACTAAATATTTCTTTCAAAAGCTTTTGGTTATAAAGGGCTCCTGAGATTTTCAGGTTGCAGAAAAGGAGCAGAACAGGGGTGCAGAAAGCACTGTGTGTCCAGGCAAACACGGGTCTTTGCTGCTGCTCCGCGTTGTGCCTGTTCGGCAGCGCGGTTCCCTGCTGCTCATCCCTGCCCAGGCCTGCGCGGACAAAGGGGAAAGCTCTGTCAGATAAGATTAGGCATGGATGTATCCTCGCCCTGATTTTATTCAATAGTTTCATTAAGAACCCAAGAAATGGAATAGAAATTGATTCTTATTAAATTATAGCCTGTCTTGGGCTCTGGTAGGGTCGAGAGTGCTCGGTGGAGCAGGCGGGGGAAAGGAGGACCCAGCTGTCAATGGCCTTGACCAAAACGAGCAGAGCAGTTGGCTCAGTACGGGGGCACAGTACTGCCTTGCAGCCAGGCATGCTCACACCTCCCTTCTCAGTCTGCGGAGTCGTGCTGGGAAATGCGGTAGGCGGCCAGATAACCTGAGGGGTGCACAGGGAAGAGCCGCTACGGGTAGAGCAGCGGGGCAGCGTGAGCAGAAACGCTCAGGGTGCCTAGGTGCTGAGATGGATTGCCCAGCCCAGGAAGGCTGCAAGATCGCCATAGCCGTGGGCTTTCTAATTACTGGTTTTTAATTTTTAATTTTTAAGGAAAGGTTTAGAAAAAAATATCTTTTTTCTGTGATCTTTTTTCGGGGAGGGGTGCAGACTGGATGACTTTGTGGCACTTCCTCTAGTCTTGTGTTCTGTGACTCGGTTGCAGCAAGGCATTCTGAGTTTTAGGTTTGTCCTTGTATAAAGATTTTTTTTTTTTTTTAATCTGTATTTCTAAAATCAGCTGAAATGAAAAAGTCTCCATGTGTTCTTTTTTTTGTCTGAAACTTTAGCATCAATAGGCACTTGAGGGAGGGGATGTACTGCGTACCAAAGGGTATGTTTTTGTTGCAAATTGTATGTTGTGCTGTATGTGACTGATAAAAGATCTTTCCTAGCATAAAAGCTGGTCCCAGCCCCAATAAATCTGGAATAAATCGGGAGAAAGCATGTTATGTTATGACTGGCATATCTGTGAGCATTGAGCTCTGCTTGAGAATTAGACTTAGAAGTTTGCAAAGCACCAGTGCTGATGTCATTGCCTTGGAATGGGAAGGCCGTTGAAACAGTAAATATTGTCTGTGGCCAGAAGCTAAGTATTGAGCTGGACCTCTTCCTTTCTGTGGAGGAAAGAATGCAGAACAAACCTACAATCTGTAGTTGCAATGGGAAAATCTTAATTAGTTTAGAGCTTGTAGCTATTTCAAACCATTTACATACACAGCTGCCGTTCAGGCAAACATGAAAACTATTCATGGAAACTTCAAACTTACCTTGAAATGACAAGTATTTTTTTCTGTTTTTTAAAGCTGTTTTTGGTTCCCAAAAGTATTGTTGGAAAGGTCTGAAAATTTATTTGTACTGTACGTGCAGGAAGGAACATAGACACAGGCTAGCAGAAGCATATAATAAAGGGCTTTAGTTCAGCAAGAATTAACACAGAAACACTGTTAGTACCAAACAGCTGCTGCTGGGAAAGTATTTCTTATTTTTCAGGGGCATTTACTCTTGTGATATCTGTGGAGTTTTGGTTATGACCCAAAAACTTTCACCCGGGAGCGAGGAAGAAGTTGATGATCAAAATACAAGTTTAGCTGTGGTCTGGGCCTTACAGCTAGGTCTCCTCTGCTGCAGAGGGTTAACCCAAAACACTGGATCCAGATAACCCACAGCTTGGGAATGAGAGCCTAAATTTTTAGCTTGGGACAGCTCTAATATCTCAGCAATGCAGGATGACTCGGAACTTGGTCCTGTCCCTCGGAGGACTCTGTTGAGCTTTTGCAAGGAATTTATCCCCACCCCCAGCTTCCTCCGAGGATGAAAAAGTTTTGCCCTGGCAGATGTAGGGACCAGATGTTAGGGAGAAAAGTTAAGAAGGGACAATGACCTGAAGGGTTAGTTGGGTTCTTCCTTGACATGACTGAACTTCTGTTCCCAGTGTCAAATACGGAAAGCAGCTCGTGTTGGCTGCTTGTCTCTGTAAGTTTCACTGTTAGGTTGGAGAGTGAGATACACAAAGCTTCTATTTATTAGTATCACATACTCAGTGCTCAATTAGCTGAGGAAAAGGAAGGATGAGATTAAAAGTAAATCAGCTGTCCATTAGTTGAAGACGGTGCTAAGTCAGTGAATCATCCCCACCTAGCCCTTTTCCCAAGCAGTTGTAGGTGTTTTTTCCAAATTTTATCCTGTGTTTAAATTGGAGCTTCCTTTTCCATTGCCCTCTTCTTCTCCACCTGTGACATGACATCAGTGACATCTCTGGGGTGCATAAGCTTCTCATCCCCAAATGTCCCATGTAGTACAACAGTGCTCTGTGGGTGATGCTTAACAGCAGCAATGAGCTAGGCGTTACTGGGAGAGAAGAAGGTTTTCACAACTCTATCTTCAGCATAGAGCACATAAGATGCTTTTTTTCTCCCTACCCTTTTCCATTTCAGAAGGGCTTCTGTTCCACGTTGGTTTGTGAGAAGAACTTAGAGCTTGAGGCTTGATATGTTACAAGAGAGGTTGGCAGGTAAGACCACCTTTCTGTGGAGGGAAGGATTTAGGGCAAGTCTAGTTGTCAGTAGGTTAGTCTAACTCAGCCTATGAATAATTCTGCTCTTTTTACTGAGAGGAGATCAAGTGTCCATAGTCTGAGAATGTTTTATGGCTCATGAAATGGGAAAGTAAGTGTTTGAAATACCACAAGAATGTAACTATTCTGTGAGCTACTTGCTCTCTCAAACTCACGGCTTCAGTTATGGTAACAAGTTTGTCCATTGGACAGTTTAGCACTGTTTTTGGTTTGAGCAGGTTGGGCTAGATGACCTCGTGATGTTTCCTCCCAACCTGAGTTACCCTCCAATTCTGCTATACAAGGCATTCATTGTATTTAATTTTTAATCGAGTACTGTAAATTTGCTCTATTTTCACAGTTCATTGCCTATTAATTCAGGTGTTTCATTTTAATTGTCCTTTCTGTGTGATACAGTGATTTTCAAAGCTTGTGGTGAAAGATTCTTCTCAATATAAAATCTGTTCTCTTTCTTTGTTGTTTTTGCTGGTAGTAGCAGATAGCAACAAATGCAGCTGGTCTCTAGGTAGGTTTATGTGCAGGAAATGCTATGAATGAATGATCAGTTGTGCCTGTCCAGTTTCACGTGTGAACACAAGAGGTTCAACATGGGCCTCTGATGTATTTGGTCAGCGTATATACAGCATCTGACAGGTCTTATTCTTGAGAAAAGGTGATGCAAAGCCCTTCCGTATACATGTTATTGTAGTCATTATCTACGTGTCAAGCTGTCTAGGCCATGAGGATCACATTTATATTTAGTTATTAATTTTTCTTTGTATTCACACTGTCACCTTAGTTATGTGGTTGTCCCATTCCCTCCCTACCCCTTATCTCCCCCCATAATCTTCAAGGAAATCTCAGTTGTCTTTGTCACCAGGTTATCTATATGAATTCTTGTGGTCATCAATGGCCGTGGCTGAAGGCTGCTGTGTATTTGGGACTCCAAGCCCTACCCTCTGAGCAGGTTACATACTTGGAAAATTACTAGCAAAAATGTCCATGTTCACACTCCCAATTCCTGTGCATTTTTTAAACTTATTTGCTGGGGATACCCTATTCCCTTAGGTCTTAAAGTCAGTTCCAGCATTTGCAATGGTCTGAACCTTCAGCCCTGACCCGCAAGGGCCAGAGGGCTCCGTTGCTGTGCAAAGCGATCGTTTTTCACGGGAGAGGAAAGTGAGATTTCTTTAGGCTTCAGCGTTTATTTTCCTCTCCTACTCAGTGTGACACAGATAGCATCCTTGCTAGAAAGCAGAGGGAGGAGAGCAAATTCAGTCCACATGTTTGGGATTTTAGGTTGGGAATGATTCATGCTCAGATTCTAGGGGTTGTAATTAGGGGTGACATAATAACCATAAACTTTCAGTAGAATAGTAGCAGCATTTTGTTACGCTCTGTAAGTGCAGAAGCTGCTTCTTATTAACGTCTTTTTGAGATAAGCCTACAAGACCTCCAGAATTTCCAGGTCTGGGTCCAAGCTCCTGTGGCTCAGTTATGCTCCTCTCATAACACCGAGAGGAACCTGAATTCTGAAACCCCCTAACCTTCGATGACGTTTTTATTTGGTTCAACATCTTGGCCTTTTCCTTAGCAATTTGGGTCCCTCTGTGTACTTTTCAAGTGTGTTTTATCTTATGCTGGCTGCATGCTGCCAGTTTATACACTGAATTAATACACTCTAAGGGTGATCAACTGTGGAAAAAGAGAGTCACACAGTCCTCTCGCTCCGAGCTCCTCCTGCGTTTTTCTTTTCGGAGTGGCTGAGAGCACAGGCCTTCAGGAACGCGCGACGCGGGGAGATCTGCCATTCCCGCTCGGCACCACGGTGCATTCCTTAAGGGAGAGAGAAGGGCATTTACACTGGAGCTCAGCCACCAGCATCCAGCCAGCTTTGCTTTTTGGCATCCCATCACTGGAATTTTCAAAAAAGTAGGGATGCTTTTTTCAAAAGCGGGTCACAGACAAAAATAAAGACGTGTTCTGCAGCTAGGAGAAGTAGGTCAGGCTTTGGGGGGATCATTTGGGAAAGCTGCGGATCTGATCTTGCCAGTTTATTAATATTTTTGGCTTCTTGTGCCAAAATTTTACTCTTTTTATACAGAGACCCTGCTATTTTGGTTTAGGTGTATGCTTGTCGTATTCGTCTGCTTTGGCTAGCAAACTTTTTAATATTATGATTAAAAGACAAAAAAAATGTTCCTCATTTTCCATGAAGGAATGCTCTAGTGGAAAATGAGGCCTCTCTCTATGCTGTGGTCCAAAAGGGATAAAGCTGCTCTGTGTCACCTCATTACTCTCAGCTCATGTTTTACCTCAGGACGTTTTGGGAAGGGTTTTAGGCTGATTCCACTGCTCAGCTCATCATTTTTGCAGCACCTTTCTGTGCTCGAAAGAATCCAGCTTATTTTTGCTAACTTTTTCACACCCTGTTCTTTAACACTATGTGTCGACCCCTGTAAGAGCCGCCACACTGGATGGAGGGGTCAGAAGGGGAATCTGTTGTTATGGCTTGTCCCACTGACTGAGCCTGGCAAGAAATGACTCCTTTGGGAGCTGGGAGGCTCTTACGAAGGCTTTGACCGTTAAACGATAATCCCACTCCAAGACAGATTGCTGTGCTGCTGGCGAGCTGCTGTGTAGCTGTTCCTGCGTGCCCCAGATCTCAGCGTTAGGATGGACACGCTGCTCCGCTGGCCAGGGGTTGCTCGGCTTGGGTGCAAGGAGTTGGTCCGTCGTCTCCGGGAGCCCGGTGCTCCCGGGAGCAGGCACAGAGCCAGGCTTTGCCGTGGTGGAGTAAGGACGTACTTAGTTAACAAACCCGGATTAGGTTCAGCAGAAATTGAGCGGTACAAACCCCTGCGCCTCTTCACAGACCATCTTTGGAACTGGGATGCTTTTGCTCCGTCAAGCCAAATTTTAGCCGATAGCACAGCTTGCGGAGGACAGCCCTGCAAAAAAATCCCACCTTTTTTGAATGGCAGCAGTTATGTGTCATTTTGTTCCCTCTTTGCTCTGTGTTATAACACCTTTACTATGAATTTATGCAACTGCACGCATTAAATTTGCAATAGCAAAACAATTGGCACTCATGTACAGATAATCACTCACTATCTCTCCTGTTTACAACTTCCCGAAGGAATATTGATATAGGTGACATTTTTGTTTAATGGTGGGAACTTATTTATCTTACTATTTCTGCATTCTCTGTTTTACAGAATATGATTCAGAAACAAAAAGGGTTCAAGACATTCTTTCTGGAATGGAGAAGCCACAGGTATGTGATCCAGAATTACACATACAAGAAAAAAACAGCAAATATGATGAGTGCATTCTGTCCCGATTGACAGGGGATTTCATAAAGGAGCATCTCTGAACTTTCATTTGCTAGATTTTTGCTTCTATATATTTGTATCTAATTCACTTTGCAGGGATGTAGTCAGCGGGTGTAAATTCTAAATATATTCTCTGCTGTGGGAATGTCTGGCCTCTGCCCACTGCAAAACTGCACCAGTCCCCTGACTGCAGGAAGGAACTCTCAGCATCCATAGTGGTGATGATTTACATAGCTCCTCTCCCCCTCCCCATGGGTTTAATTTTATTTGTCATAAGCAATTGATGTCTATAATCATGATTAAATTAAGCTAATTCTGTTATTCAATGGCAATTATTATATTCGAGTTTGTCTTAAGCAAAAGAAAGCACATGAATTGCAATGGGAATTCAATCGCTGTACAATAACCTTAATGCTAGACAAGCAAGATTATTAATAAATCTGATTATAAGGTCTGTGTTTGTGATCTTTTCCTAGTTTGGGGTCAAAAGGAAAAACAGGAGGGTATTGTGGATCTGAATAAATAGTCCAAGCAAACACTTGAAGAATTGAGACAGTGAGAGAAACTTAGAGATTCTCTATCCTTCGCCATGAAAACAGGCAGGGCTTTTTTGTCAGGCTGGAAGCCTAGGGTGCAAATGAACAAATAAGAGGTTGAGTAGTTAAAACGCTCTTACAAGGACTGAGTTCAGTAGCAACTGAATGACTGAAAGGAAGAAATCGGGCAGTGGAAGTTTGAAGAAGTGGCGATAGCTACAATGCCCATAGGACGTATGTGAGGGAGAGGCATGCATGAGCAGGGGCTGAGATTTCATTTTTAGGATCTTAAAATCTTTCTATGAAATGCTTTCATCCTGACTAAAACAGGAGGGTGTTCAGTTGCTGCGTTCTCTTATCATTGCTTCTAAAGGTGTCTGCTTTGAGGCAGGCTGGTCAGACCGGTCAGACTTCTGGAGATGGGAAACATCAGAGGGCCGCGGCACCAATCTCTGTGTGCAAGTAGGAAAATTGCCTTATTTCATTTGGAAACAAGCACAGTATAAAGCCCAAGACCTTGGGAAAAGGTTGCTTGGAGAGAGCAGAATGCTAAGAATGGGCAGTTAGCCCAAAACTGGAATGCACAGAGGGTGACAGTCAGAGTTTCATCCCCGAGTGTGTGGCAGCCCGTGGAATGCCACAGCTTGATGCCTTTTACACAGATCCGCTGCACTGACGCGGAGAAGGTGACAGGGCACGTTCAGAGCGGCGGGAAAGGCGAGCGGCTCGTTTAACCCGCAGCATTCAGAGCTCGGCACAATTACATACCGGGTAACCGGGTGCTTAAAGAGAGGGCAGCAAAAATACAAATAGAAAAAAATAGAATTCCTTTGCAGCATTTCCAGAGTAGCTCTTAGAGGAATCTTAAAGAAATCTGGAATGTGACCAATGCTGGTTAAATAGCACTGACATTTAAGGAGATGATGTTGGGAATTTTCTGTTGCTTCTAACTTTGACACTTGTCATTAAGCTCGTATGAGTGTCATGTGCCACTGACTGCTTTTGATAATTATGTATTACATAGGTACTTAGTACATATGTAACTTAGATACTTAAGTACATATGTATTAGTACATATGTACATCACATGTGTACTTAGTATTATATGTGATGGAAATATGTGTTCTATAGGTAGTCAGCTGGACCATAGCTTCAGTGAGCCTTATGTGTATACGAAAGAAGTAAAACACCGTATAGAAAAACACTTGCGTAGAATGAAGACAAACACCAACCAGTCAGGTAGCAGCACAGGGCAGTGAAGCTAAAAGCACCAAGAGAGAAGTGCTGCTGGCACGGGCCGAGTCCGAACTCCTCAATATCCATGGGGATTTTTGCCAGAAACTGCAGGATTAGGCCCAGAGTTTAAAAGCAGCATCTTGACCGAGCTTGCACTGTGCACACACACTGTGCATAGTTTTGTGTTTGCTGTTTAATACAGGCTCACCCTCGCTTGCTGCTGCTTAGTGTGGGTACTGAGTACAGCTCAGAACTGTATTCAGTCATCTACTGTGTTTACTTAAAAACCTGCATCAGCAGTTTGGTGCATAAAACCACCAAAACAGGTCTGCAGAAGCTCTGAGGGTGCTATCAGTAACAGTCCAAAGGTGCAGGGAGGGAAACGCTGTGCTCAGGAGCTGCTCCTGACTTGTATCCCCCAGGTGGAAAGGCACCTGCACTCTCCTACAAGGCTAGCTGGCCATTTTCATGGGTTTTCAAGACTTATTTTGAGAAACAATAATAGACCTTTTGCAGATAGCTGGAGTTCACGAAAGGCCAGGGTTTTTGCCATATGCAGAATATACATACGTGTGTCCTCGGGCGTAGTCAAAGAGAAAAACATTGCAGTAGAACATTGGCAGGATAGCATGCCTCGAGCTCCAAGTCCGTCTGAATTTATGAAAAACAATTATGCAAGCATATTTCCATAAAAATAAAAAACCCCTGCATGTTCATGGGTTCAGCTGGTAAATAGTAGTAATGTTTGTTAAAAGAAATTCCGATCTGGATCTGTTTATTAGCCAATTCTGTACACTATATAAAATGTAGATTTTTAGCTTCAAATACTTTGTCACAACTAAATTTATTCATACATATATACTTATATACACATACATACACACACACATATATATATATGATATTTATGTTTTTGCTTATTTGAAAAATTTGGAATTTTTGTAGATAGATAATCTAAGATCAGTTTTTGCTGGTGCAAGTTTTGAAGGAAACATTGATTTCCTGGCAGCAGAAAAATGTGACTAGAGCAAGAACTATATGTACCAGAATTTGTGTGCTCATATGTTTAATGAAAAAAAGGTTGCTGCTAGTTAACCTCTTGTTTTACAACTTGTTTTTCATATTATGTTGAACAGAAGTTTTCTTTTTGGCAAGACTAAGTGCTGCAATAAATAAAAGTCTGTGACTTCTGAGAGCACAGTGTTGAAGCTAAGATGAGACACTTTGCGGTTTCACCTACTTGTCATTATGTTAAAAACGCAGATTTATGACTTGCTTAGAAAGCATGTGCTTGGTGTATCAGTATCGCATGCAGCAGTCACAGTGCTTTTCAGCTGGAAGCAATGTGTTTTCATATGACAAATTAAATATTCTGCAGTGTACATACATTTAAAGATATCCAGAAGTCTGACTTGTAAGGAAGCAGGCCTTAAATCTGATATTCCATCCCCTTGCTAGGCAGTGGTCTCAGAACCCCTCACTGAAGCTGCTGTTCTGCACCCGCGTGCCATGATGGATGTTGCTGGCAACGAGCCTGTGGGTTTCAGCTCTGTCAACCTACAGTTATTTGCACCTATGTTTCCAGAAGAAAATCCATGGCCATGTCAGAGCTGCTGTGGTGATGGGGCTGGAAGAGTTTTCCACAGTTTCCCTGCAAGGGAATCCTGGCCCATCTACCATTTAGATCTCCCCTGCAGAGCTGCACCCAGCGGTGACGACGAGTCAGAAATGCCCCCTTTCTGTCAGGATGTAAAGGGATTGAGTTGGGATTTAGTTTTTCATCCGCAAGTCAGACTTTTAATGCAATCCTTCCCTAGGCTTCTGAGACAGTGTAACTTAGCAGATACTTGAATTATTGCAGCTTCAAATTACAAGAAGGAACAGAATGAATAAAAATGTCATTGCTGCCTTTTCCAAGAATCTCCCTAACAGAAGTTCTAGAAAAATAAGTGCAGACAAGAAAATCTATAGAATGAAGTCATTGTTCCTCTTATTTCCACTTGCTTTCTGATAATGGCCACAACAGAAGGATAAGTTAAAAATGGTGCAAGGAATACTTTAAGGAACCTTCAGGCACTAAGTAGCCATCTCTCTTTGTGGGGGTGAATCTCTGTATTCCTCATGTGCTAGATGGTCATTTATTCTGTGAATATTTTTGCTTCGTTTATTAAGAAATTCATTGTGAAGATCCAAGTGAAAAGCAAAGGTTGTAAAGACAACCTTGTTGTTCTTGAATTTGGAGTAACTAATGTTTCTTTTACAGGTCACAAATATTCAAGCAAGAACAGCTTTACTTACGTGGTCACCTCCCACCGGCCTTTTAAATGCAGATAGACACAACAACGGTTTGCCTTACACCTGTACTTACGAGGTTGCCTTATCAGATAAAGGAAGGGATGGAAAATACAAGATAATTTACAGGTAACAGTATCATTTTTACACTTGTGTTACTCTCAATTTGTGTTTCCATCAGAATCTCTCTTAGCTTTCAGGGCCTACAGGGGCATCTCCATCCTTTGCAGGAAGAAGGATGTGTCCCAGCCATCTGTAATTCCTTCCACTTCTCCACTAGATCCTCAGGGAGGATCTCAGTGATCATCTGAGCTTATTTTGTGATCAAGTACATATCGTTATGCCTTTTCTTTTTTCTCCTCTAACTCTTTATTGTTTCTCATATTTCAATAAACTAATGCCTAAACCCAGCAGATACATGAGATGATTGTTGCTTTATTAAGCATTGGCCCGTACCGTACCTGTCACAACAGCAGCAATGCACGAGTCAGTGTAGTCTTTATTTAGCAGCAGACAAGCTGGAGGAACAAGGAGGAGGAACAGGAACAACCCTGAACTACACTGGCACTTTTTAAATTAATAAATTTTGTGCTGTTGCTTCCTAGAGTGTCTGAAAATCAGTTCTACTTTTCTTGCCTTGGCAGAGAGGCCTGGGTCTGGTTGTCAGATGGTTAATTGCACATCTCCTTGCCATGGTCCCATGGCAAATGGGGCCTGGAAGAGAGCGAAACAGCTGTGCAACAAACTACTTTTTAGCTGTGAAGTTTGCCTCTCTCATTTTCTAAGGTAGTTTGAAATAATAAATATGCAGGAAGTACAACAGTAATGTATTTCAGCTCCTTTCAACTCTGAGGAGGTAGAAAAACACAAGAAGCTTTATATGAGTATCAGCAGGTGAAAGGATAGCCCTGAAATTATCCTGTATATTTAGCTGAATTTATAGACCAGGATCATAGCTGCTCTGCAGTTCAGGCTTTGTAAGGGTTTCCAGAAACCTGAAGTGCATTGACAGATCAGTCCTGTATTTCTTACTATTATTTTTCTGTGATGGATTTTTTTTCTTTTTTTTTTTTGAAATCATAATATGTAGGAGTCCCTAGTCACTGGCAAATCAAGAGCTGCGCTAAATATGATATGATTTCATAATGTGTTTATGGTTTCTTTCTGCAGTGGAGAAGAACTAGAGTATAACCTGAAAGACCTTAGGCCAGCAACAGATTATCATGTCAGGTGAGTTAGTGTGACTCTAAATGTCACTCAAATATGGTCTGTTCAAGTATATGCGAATAAATGTGGAAATTTTTTATCTAAATATATACAGCACAACTCAAGATTTTTGCGGTCACCTCTGTGGGATTTCTTTCATGCCTCCCAGTGTTTGTTGATCCATTTTATCTTAGGCTGAAAGCTAAGAGAGAGCTTTTTGAACCTGAACTTTTCTGTCATATTGTTGTCATTGCTAAAGGAGAGTAAGGAAGTCTCTACCTACACTTGCATTCATTACACAATTATTAACACATTCTGAATTTTGAGCCTGCATATTTTTAATACCAGCTTTTTATTGTCCATTTTTGTTGCATTTTTAAAAGATTGTGCTTATGAAGCAAGGCGTCAAATTCGCATCCTGTTCACTTATCCTCAATAGCCTTTAAAAAATTCCTTTCACTCCTGTCTGTTGTTTCCTTCTCTTTTTCCAGACAAACCCTAAGTTTGGCAAACATTTTCTCATCAAGGCTGCTACTGTTTGTAATACTTCGGAAAGCAAACATGCTTCTGAGCTCTTAAAAAACCCAAAAAGTCTTACTTTCTCTAATGTCATAGCTTCTTTTTAAGAACATTTTCTAATGCACTTTTCAAGGAGAAGCTCAAGACCCCAAGTAACTTCTAAGTGAGTGAAGTGCGCAGATTTAAGCAAGAAAGTTGCAAAGCGCTGCTGAGCTTCCTGCTGTAAACAATTGAGCTTAATTTCCAAAGGAAGTTTCTGACAGCAAAGTGGTACCCACGTACAGGGCACTGTGAAGATCTCAGGCAATTTTTAATGGCGCTCGGGGTATTCGCCCTACGTCCTGGCTAACTTCCAAATCGGTCTGTTCTGTCCACATAGAGTTCCCTGTATTTTTCTGCATGTTTGCCAAATTATAACTCATCTGTGACCACTTAGCAGTAACTTTAGTTTAGAAACAATAAGCGAGTGCCAGATATGAAAGTCAGACTTAAAAGCAGCAGCACGCCTTTGCAGTGGGGAAACCAGCATTTAAAAGCAGAGTGTGTGTTTTCTACTTTTTTGTTTTTCCTCCGTTAAAACTCCAGTCTGCATTAGCAACTCTGAAGAAATAAATCTGCTAGGTAAAGAAATTTGTGACCGACAGTTACAGATCTTCTCTTTAATCTTGGCAGCATCTTGGAGGGCTTTTCACGCAGATAAACTGCTGGAGCCTGTTGCTGCTCTTTAAGGCCCTAAACACTTGGGACAACCTGCTTCCCTATGAATCCCACATTTCTTCGAGGTGTCTGGGTGGCTACAAAGGTGATTCTGCTCACCTTTTGGAGGGCCTGTCAGTCCCTGTTGTGCTTAAACCTCTAATCTCCCGAGAGGCCCCTATTGCGTAAGGAATTCTGCCACAGGAATTCCAGAGCCGCTTATTTCCAGGACGCTTGTTTTCTTTCCTTTTCCAGGAGCTTGTGTTACACCCCAGAGTAGGCAGTAGTGTTGCAATAATGAACACTGACAAGCAAAGCTCAGGTACCACGGCAACATCCAACAGGCAGAAGCAAAAATGCAATTTCCCCTCGACTTGCAGGAGATGTTCTTGTTAAACTCATTTTCACGTGGTTGTGTTCCCCAGCGATGCGTCTGTGACTCGGAGCTGCACTGGTTTCCGGGACACATGCATACGGTGTGTCCAGTTGCCAGATGCAGACTCAATTAATTAATTGCATTTGTTTTCACTCTAGACTGCTAACAGGAGATATATAAAGCAGCACTACATGATATTTTCACCGAGGGCAAGCAGCTCTTGTGAATTCCTCCCAAAGGTTTAATTCTATGTAGGTGGCCACTGCACATAAATTACTCTTATCTACTGAAAACAAATTAGAAATTGCCCTTTCTTAAACTCTACATTCAAGCACACAATAGCTGCAGCCAGCCCTGAGGTCACTGTCTGGGCACAGTGCAAATGTTTTGTGAGTCGAAGACTTGCAACTCGCACTTTCCTTTTGCTGTGCAGAAAATGCGACAGGAAAAATAACATCATTAATTTTCAGAGAAAAGCACCTGATGAGGAGGTGCACAAATACATCGTACTTGTTTTCCCATGTTAGCTTGCAGTGTATCCCTTTTTTTGCTGATATTACAGGATTTGCTTGAAATCAAGGTTTTTACTTTATCAAGGAATGTTTTTGAGCTATTTCTATTGTAGCATTAGTTTTTAATTCACAGAATTCTAATGAACATTGACACAGGAGAAACTTGTACCTATGGAAGGGCAGCAACAATAGCTATCGCTGAAAGCAGTACATGCACATCAAATTTAAGTAGCGCATTAACATTCACACCTTTTCCTCATGAGCTCAGACTTGCCGTCGTCTGTTGAAGACGATGTGAGCGCATGAAGTGCTGCCAAGAGCCATGGAAAGAGTGGCAGGGACTTGGTGCAGTCAAAAGAAAAGCTGACGATAACTCAGCTGCCTGTGGGAGCAGTTGCACAAAACACCATCATGATCATCTGCTGTGAATTTGTTTTTTTTTTTTTTTTTGCAGTAGAGTGGTGGTAGCCACTGGTTTGGGAGAAATCTATCATCAGTGGGTGTCATCGGGGATACTCGGGCAGTCAGATACTGTCCTGGAGGCAGCACGGCGCTCTCCTTGCAGCCCTCAGCACGTTTCTAACGCGTGTGCATGTGTGTCCTTCCGCAGGGTATACGTCATATACAACTCGGTCAAGGGCTCGTGCTCGGAGCCCGCGAGCTTCACCACGCCGAGCTGCGCCCCGGAGTCTCCCTTCCCACCCAAGCCCTCGCACCGGACCAAGAGCTCCCTCACCTTGCAGTGGAAGGTAGGTAGCACCAGAATCAGGCACCCGAAAAAGGAGGGAGAAATCCACTTTACTGGCATAAGCACTGAAAATAATGGAAAGCCGAGACAGCCGTTTTCCAGTATAACAGACCTGAGCTCGCTGTGCTCCATTGCCTTCCCAAGCACTGACTTAACGCATGACTTTTAAAATGTGTGTGTTTCGTTACCGTCAGCTTCTTCCCGTTATTGGTTAAAAGGTTGCCAGGCTGTGCTCAAACCCGGAGCTTTGGTTTCACTTCAGACTGTAGTCATTTGCCTGAGGGGGAAGTAGTTTTCTCTTATTCCCAAAATCGCCTTTTGTTTATTTTTGTTCATAGGCACCCATTGATAATGGTTCAAAAATCACCAGCTACCTTCTAGAATGGGATGAGGTAAGTAGTAACTAGTTGAAATAAATACATAAATAAATGGCACTCAGACTTTGCAAGGATTTGACGGGTAAAGAAAACTAATTAAATACAGGGGAAACTAAAAGTAAGAAAATGAAATCCTGATGACGTTAGATAAAGATCTTGAAAGGCGAAAGGGCAGTGAGGGGAACATTTTTCATCCAGTGTGTTTTTTTGCACAGACAATATTCTGTGTCTGCATACTTGAAACTTAACTTTTTAGTGCTCATTTGGTGCAGTTAATTTGTTAATTGGCACTGCATATTGTTATTTACATTGTGGTGGAGCTTTGAGTTCTATTCACACTCTCCTTCTGCATGCTGCATAAGCACAAAATAAAACCCTGTTCCTGCCTTGAAGGAGATGAGGATTTTTCAGTCCCTTTTATAGAATATGCATTTGGGGTCCAAAAATTGTTGCCCATTACATATGGGCAACCAGTCCTCTTACAGACATAATGGAAAATAAATTCTGTGCCCCAAAGATCTTGTACATGCAGCTTGAGAGGGTGCGAAACGCAAGAAATGTGGAGTGTGTTACTTGCTGGAGGTGGGTTTTGCTTTTGAGTCCCTCCTCCTTCCTCTGTTTGCCTTACACCTTCTTTCCGTTGCACAAGCCATAATTCTGCGTAAAGCATGAGTCAGTGAACATCATCCTTGAAGGAAAAAAATATGTATTGGATGACAGAACTAGCTTGAGCAGCATGTTTAGAAAGAACAAAAATTAAAAGGAGAAATGTGGAAAGGTGTTTAGAAGTTGTGCAGTCTGATAAACCTCTCCTGAGGTCTTTAGTATTTTTCAGCTAGTGTTTTAAGAAGGGTATTACGTTATGAATCATTTTCCATCATTTCACTAGTAGCAGGTTCCCAGACCATTCTGCTACGCGTCTGACATTAGGGACCGCACGCTGTGCAAACATTTGGCGTACGTGGTGTCACAGCAAGTGGGACCGGCACGATGAGAAACCCGCTGCACTGAACCAAAATCAGACAGCAGCTTAAGAATGGCCTGCTGCCCCTGTGTGAGTAACGCAGCGAAAGGCTGTCAGGGAAAAAGAAAAAATGATGGAATATGACATCTCAGGAAGGAAATAATAATAAAAAATCTCCATCAGAGTAGGCCAAGTTAATCAGAGACATGAGCCCTGAAACCTCCTGTACCTTCTGCAGCATCTAGATTGTGCATTTGTTTTCTCTTGCAAGGCTTCCATAATTTCCATGGGAAGATAATACCAGAGAGGAATGAAGTAGTGGAAATGTGCAAAGGGAAAGGAAGCAACAGAAGGCCTTGTCAGAAGAAAGGCCAATAACAAACCACTAACACAGTGCATGTACTTTGAGTGTTCATTTTCCCACTTGCAACCCAATCAAAACCTTGAATTAGTGTAAGAGTTCTAAAATGCTGTCATCCTACAAAGCCTTTCACATTTAGCATACCTAGAAGTTCATCTTCAGGAGGAATTGTTGTTGCGACTGTTTTTACAAGCTAAAAGTAAGTTGTTTTAGGCTACCCCATTTACCCATAGGAAAATAAGAAAAGAAAGGAAAAAATCCTGGTTCTCAGGTCCACAGTCTAGCTATTTTAATTACCGTATTTTCTTAGTAGCAATCTTGAAATTTGAGGCCCTAGTGTACAGGAACTACCGAAGTAGCTGAAGTCACCCCATGCAGGCACAAAAGAGCATTTCCATGTTGTGTCCTGTGCCCTTTGATGGGGTTACGTAAAAACCACATAAGCAAAAGCAGCAACGTGGTTACAGGGCCATGCTGTGTCCTGGTGAAATCAAGAATGAAATTACGCGGGGAGAGGAAAACGCTGCCAGGCCGTGGTGGAAGCTGCGCCAGGTCTCAGCGAGAGCAGCGCTCCTTAGCTGCAGGACACAGGATAAAATACAAACCCAGGAAAAAGGTGATCAGAGGGAAATTAAATTGTGCCTGCAAAGCAGAGGAGGCTTTGCAGGAGTGGAGAACAAGAAATCTATCCACTAATAATCTATCCACTAATAATAACGCGAGGGCATGATATGTTACAGCCTAGGGACTAGGGGAGGTTACAAACTGGAGCAAGAGGACAGTGTCTAATCCCTTGGAGGCTGCACCTGCTAAAACTGCCGGGGCTGAAGTGTTTAAAATTCCAGCTTGTCATTAAGGGATCTCGTTAGGACTTGGCCGCGGTGTGATCCCCCCGCGTGCCTTGCTGCAGCATGGGCGCACAGCTCCGAGAGCTGCTCCAAGAGCCTGGAAAGGCCTTCCGAAAGGAACTTACCAATGCATCCAGCGTGTGTTGTTGTAGTTGTTTTAGTTGCTGCCGTGCAGATTATGCGCATTGCTGTGGAAAAGGCTTCACTTCCGTGGATGTTCCGGGAGCCCGTGCAGAGCCCAAGACCTGAGCAACCTTCTCGTGGCAGCTGCAGAGGCTGGGAACAGGATGCCTGTCAGCAAGAGGGATGGGTTTGTGTAAAGACATTTCCCCTTGGAGTTTTACTGGAGATAAGGCGTGAGTTATCTCCGCAAGTAATTGGTTTGCTTGGTTTCTGGAGTTTGTTAGGGTTTTATTTCCTCTCTGTGCTAAAAGTCCTCACTGAGCTCATTAGCTGAGCTTTAGCAGAAGCACACGTGAATTGGGTTTGTTTCTTTATTGCAACAGATATCTTTATAGTCTGATCTGCTTTTGATGAAGAGACTGTTGCATTGTGTGAGTTTTACCCAGCTTCTTTCTGTTCTTCAATTTAGTGCTAAGTTGTTTTTTCATTTTCCCCTGACCTGCCAACTCCAGGAAACAGAAGGGCAAAAATACCTGCCCTTCTGTCCTCTCCCCTCCCAGTTTGGATTAAGTTGCTTGTAATACGACCAGTGTTAACTTCTTATTTATAAGATGCAAAGGTGACTTGCTTTCTCACAACCAAAGCAGGTCTTTGAATTACCCTTCTAATGACTCACTAATAAACTCTTTTAGCTTAAACTGCCTGAAGAACTAAGGTGAACAGTCTTTAACAGCAGAATAAAAGATCAGTTTAGTGACTGGTCATCCAGTGAAACTGGATGTACAGTATCAAAGTTTTCGAGACTTCAAAGGGTTTGGAAACAGCCCCTCTTCTGAAGTATTTTGGAGGTCAGTGAGATCCGGAAACCTCAAGTGTTTAGCAATGGTGCGGCTGGCAGCGGCTTCGCTTAGAAGTAGCAATTAAGGAAATCTTCACCTTCTGCCTCTCTCTTTTGTGTGTGTTCTTCACTTTGAATTTACAAGCTAAGAGTAGGCACTTGACAACTTTGTGCCAATATTGATCAACCGGGGTAAATAAAAGGCTGATCAGAAAAAAAAAGTATATTAAAAAAAAAAAATACCTAATGGAAAACATCACTGTAGAGGATGTGATGCTTTCTCCTGATTGCAGTGTTCAAAAAATCCGTGGCTTATAACTGCAGTGTGCCCCTGACACTGGTGCAAGAATGAGGCCTTTGTTCCTCTTTAGATATGAAATGATGTTTCTGTGGTTAAGTGGTGGTAGGTGCATAAAGGTTTCTCCCTGGTGAACGGATAATGAGAGTCTGCTATTCATTTACTATGGGAAAGTAGAGAACCGCTCCAGAAGCAGCGACAAGGACATCTATCTCATGCCGTTTTGCTCTCTGTATATAACTCAAAAGCAGATTTAATTTTGATGTGACAAATGTTCATTTTCGTTTGCATGGGATTGACGCAGATACATTACCAGAGAATTCAGTGGTTTGGTGGTGAAAAATTAATAGCTAAGTTTATATATTAATAGGTGGAGATTAAAAAGCTTTAAATTTCTCGAGACTAGCAGGAATATGTTAACTTACACTCTCTGATAGTCTGGTTCATGTATCTTCGTGATGATCCATCGTAATTCAGAGTTCCACTCTCACGCTCAGGCTTGTATTTGTGTGCCCTCCAGGTCTGTTCTCTGGCTATGCCACTGATACTAAACATGCAAGAGGGGTGTCTCGGGTTATATTTAATGCTTAGGGGTGTCTCATACGTCCTGTTCTGTTTTCTGTATATATAACAAGTATAGTAATTTATCCAAAAAAAAAAAAAGCCAGCTCAGTAAATGTTTTGCAGTGATATTAAGGTGCTTTATAATAACCATTGGCAATTTGTTGCACAGCTCTGTGTCAGATTGAATATCAGTCTGTTGCTTTTTATTGCCAGTGTGAACCAAATAGAAGAAGTTAATGCTAGTACGGCCTGGAAGAGATTACCAGCTGGCCTTGCAACCGCAGCTCTGTGCTGGCAGCTTTTACTCCCTCTTTTGTGAGGACCGTGCTCTGCTTCTGTATCCACTCTACCTGCAATGGCTTATTCTTTATTTCGTGTTTACTGCTTTGTCTGCTCTGTGGAGTACACTCAATAGAATCTGTTTAAGATCTCATAACCACTATCTAAATATGCTTTTGAATAGTCTCTCCAAGGGAGACTTAAGCACTCTAAGTGAGTAGTTACATATAAGTGCAATGGCAGGCAAGACATTTTTGTCTCTACTGTGTTATAGTATTGTGCAAATTCTAGTGGATTTGTGGAGCTGAACTTGTTTCCTTGGGCAGGTCCCAATTGTCTCCACAATATCTTGAGTATCAACAAGACTATCAGGCTGGAGAAGGCAGGGCTAGTGAAGAAGGCAGTCAGTGTCTGCTTTCCATCTGAAACTTGAGGATTAGAAATATTTGAGGAAATGATAAAGTATATTTAAAGCAACTTACAAAAACATTATCTAAAGGATTAAAATGTGGATGCTGAGTATACGAAGAATAAGAGAGGAAGGATTCTGGGAAAGCTGTAAGAGTCTTGGGTGGCAGCCAGTACCAGCCTGCCAGTTGCTCTTGTCTATAATTATGCCAACATTAGAGCTTTCATAAATCTTGGGAGGGAAGGAGTGGAGAGACTATTTCCAGGCTATTAATGCCAGGATAATTAGAAATATCGGCCAGCCCCTCCAATTAGTGCCAATAGAATCCGAAATACCAGCCAGTCTGAGTAACTGGAATACCAGTCGGTCTCTGAGTGAGTCTGGGGAATGTACAATACCAGCTCTCGAAGAAAAATAGATATAAACACAGATTTTTGCTTTGTTATTACTATAAAGCTGAAGATAACGTAAGTGTTTTGGGGTCTTTGCAAAGATTTAACCCACCAGTTTGAAAATCTGGAATTTTTTTGGTGCTTTGCTTGTGTTTTAGGCACTGTAGCCGACGTGCTACAGGTGATGCTTCCCCGGGACTTTGCTCTTCAGCCCAGCCGTCACAGCACAGCTGTTTTATCAATCCACTCCCCGAGCTTTTGGCCACCATCGTCACTAAGGAGGGAAGCATAGGAAAATGATCAAGTATAAGTGTATTCTTAAGCAGAAAATGAAAAGGAAAAAGCCTTTTGTTTTCAAATGCTTTAAAAATACTGAAGTCAGAATGATTTTAAAGGGTTAAGGAGAAAATAAATCCGGGCATCTGAATCTGTATAAGAGAGCTTATGGAGGAAAAAATATTAGTTACGCACTCATCAGTGGATATTTTATTAAGACACTAGATTGGTCATTCTGTTTTGTATAACCTGGATATTAAATATATTACATCAGAGCTGGGGAAATGCTGTCACCCATTACTTTTGGACGAAAGGATTTCTGTGAAATAACTGGGTGCCCAGGGTTTAAGGTCTGATAATATATAAAGAACTTTTGTTTTAGGATTAATTATTCTCTTCCAATTTTACACCTTAATTTAGCTGCACTGTAAAGCAGAGTCACAACCAGACCAGGTGCAAAAATTTTAAAAAGACTGCATATAAAAACAAGTTCTAGAACTAATGTAGACTATTGCTGTATACATAAAAGTAAGTTATGGCTCTTTGCCAGTGTACTAAATGTCCCTGAGGTGCCTCCAAATTGTTGTGCACTGCAGGAGGTAAACAATTGTTTCTAGCTATGTAAACACATTTTGGAGATTTACTACAAACTTTTTGTGAAATTCTTGCTTTTGTGATGCAATCTGAGTGAAAAGAGGTGGAAGTGGATATGGGCTGGAGAATGGATCAGAAGAAAAATGTGTCCCACTTGGACATTTTTGAAATCTTTAACGATCAAGTGATATATTGCCTGTGGAAGAAGTAGGAAGCATTGGAGACAAGACAATGTTCTTGGAGGCTTCCGCATACTAGGCCCTTAGCTGCATGGAGGGGCATCTCAACAAATAATTCCCCTGATGGTCAGCCTAGGAAGTCTGGAGTCTTCTGCCAAGATGCTGTGTCACATGAAATGCATAGTCTTGCCTAGGCTCTCGGGACCTGAATTTTACCAAGATAACCCAAAACCTGCAGAGATAAGTGCCAAAAAATGGCATAGCAGAGCTGCTTATGTCAGAAGAAGTTGTAGAGGTGACCGCTGGTTTACTCTCGGGGGCCAATTTGAGCACATAGTTATTCTTTGGGTTTGTTCCGCTCTACTTCTAGGTACTTCTACTTCATTACGTTATTGTCTGTTACTTTTTTATTTCAGTTTTGAAATTAGAGACACCTCTTTAATTAGTGCAGGTCTATTCTCACTCCTAAAAGATTTCAAAGCAAATATTTCCTGTGTGTGTGCAGTCAGACACAGAAAAAGGCCAATTTCTCTTGGACTCAAAAAAGCTCAGCTGTGTTTTTTATCCTGAATAGACCATACAAAGTTGGGCTGGATTAAAAAGGATTTTACTTTCTGTTAAATGTGGAGGGGAAGGAGAGAGCTTTTGGATGTTCCTGTCCTCGGCTGGAAGGTACTTGATGTGCCTTAGGAAGGACTTGGGAGCTGGAGAGGTGTCTTGATAGCAGTTCTTGCTCTTACGTTATCTTGGCTTTATCAGAGCTCGTAATAGCCCCAGGTCAGATTAATGGGAAGTTCCCACAGAGGGGGCCTCTTGGAAAGCCAAGTTTCTGAAAGTTTACAGCTGTCTAACAAATCCTCTCTGCTTGTCCCATGCCGCTTGATCTGAGCCAGCAGCTGGGTAGGGTTCAGTGTCACCCCGTGGTGAGTCAACCTGCTCTGCCCCGGGGGTGCAGTGCAGCCGGCTGTGCCTACGGAGCCGGGCGCTGCTCCCCTGCTCGCCCTTCCCGCACGGACACGGCTGGGCCGGCCGTGGGGAGCGAGAGCCCTCTTGCGGGATAAAGCATTTTTGAAGGATTTACGGAGCATTCGCACTGCCGAGAAACTTTGGTTGCAAGTTCTCTGTGAGGCTGTGATTCTTTCAGAACTTCACATTTAGCTTGTAAACTTTTTGTCTAATAAGTAGGATAAATTACAATTCAAGTGAAAGGACAGGAGTCGAAATGCAACTCATGGGGATAGAAATCTGATAGGAAGAGGAACCTGACAGCAGACTGATCGTGTTGATAAGTCTTATTTTAAATAACATAGCAATGCTGTCAGCAACTTGCCTGTCTCTGCGCAGAGCTTGTATAAAAGTATCGAGTTATAACATCATTCGACAGTTATTTTTCAAAGGAAGAAATAAATAAGCAATGCATGCTTTCCTTTCATAGCTCTCCAGTTATGGCTCGTTTTCTTTCTAGGGAAAAAGAAACAGTGGTTTCAGAGAATGTTACTTTGGAAGCCAGAAGCACTGCAAGTTGACCAAGCTTTGCCCAGCTTTGGGATACACCTTCCGATTAGCAGCTCAGAATGACATTGGTACTAGGTAAGTTATTCCTAAGCACTGTACATTGCACAGAGTAGAGGTGACAGTTAAAAGATTTAACTCACAGTGGTAATGTAAAATGGGACTTCTGTTTTTTCTGTTTCTTTTCTTTTTATCTTTTTTTACTGCAAGAAGAATACATCTGTTATATAAAATTCCCACTAGGGACCTCTGTGAACCAAGAAAAACAAGCAAGAGGAAGCGGAGTTACAGATTTTGAAAGGAATTTTGATGTATTTATTTTTTTTATTTTAAATCAATGTCCTTCTGTCTTTTTTCAGCAATACAGCCTCTTCCTTCTTTGGCAGGGCTGGCAAGCAGGGTGGGAAAGAAGGGTGTAAGAGCCAGGACCAAGATAGCACAGACACAGCACAAGGAGCCTGGTTCCCTCTACCTTGTGTTGCTTCCCTCTGAATATAAGGATCATATGAAAATGATGAAAAATCAGATTTATTCCAGTCCTCATGGATGTGAGACAGTGCTGTAGGTAGCACTGTGCTGAGATGTTATACAGCTAAGGGCAGAGCAAAGAAGTCTAGCAGCGAAGAAGCTGAAGTAATTTTTGAAACAGTGTCATTTATTGTCCTTAGCTAAACATTATCCAGTAATAAATTCTTGCACAGTGGGAAAGGAAATGCTCTGGTGTACCTTTTCCCAAAGCTCAAACTCCTAAAAATATATAGCTTTAAAATGTTACTTGAATCACTTGTTTGAAGGAAGAACAGCGTTATGCTCAGCTTCAAATACAAATGAATTTGGGAAAGTTAGAGAGGTGGAGGGCCAGCCTGGAGTTGGCCCAGTTGGGAGTTACCAAAAAACTTCTACATGGTTCTGAGCATGCCTGGTCATGACTGGCTAAGTTTTGCTGGATTTTTTTGGATGGAAATATGTGGGAGTGAATTTGCTGAAATGCTCAGCTTTCACAGCTATAACTTATCCAGAATTTATATTTTGAGTTTGTAAAAGGCAAAAACTGCCAAATGAGTCTGTTTATCTCAAGTTCAACTTGACCAATAGTCATAAAATTTCTAAAAGATCTAAAAGTTAACAACTTGGGCTTTATGTTTTAGTTCTCCTTTGTAAAATGGAGATAACCATTTTACCTCACAGTTAATATTTTTGAGGCAATCAGATAGTGTATTTTCAAATATTCTTGTGATAATATCTGTAGGAATGACTGTGAGGACACAGGACTCTAGTATTTCGTAACTTTGCTTGCTACCATGTGGGTTTTAAAATTGTTTAGACCTCTTAAAATATTAAATATATATCTGACTATATATATTTTTAATGTTCCTCCCTCTCTCTCTCTGACTCACTGTGCAGTGGCTACAGCCAGGAAGTGGTCTGCTACACTGCAGGTAATATTCCTCAGACACCTTCTGCGCCAAGACTTGTTCGAGCTGGTGTCACATGGATCACGTTGCAGTGGAATAAAGTAGAAGGATGTACGCCAGAGGAAGCGATTTCTTACACCCTGGAAATTCAGGAAGAAGATAATGTAAGTATTGCGTTACCATTGAGAAGTTCAGATTGGATTTTCATTTATTAATTCATTTATTTCAACTTTGCTGAGAAGACTGTGAGTTGCTATTGTAGAGAGCCATTTTTAATATTCTTATAAAGATTATATGATGACTCTTTAAAGCTTTATGAAATAGAAAAGTTATTTTAATAAAACAGCATATAAAAGATGGAACCTGAAGCTAGGTCACATATTTCGGGGTGCGTTGCCTAAATTCTACTTTTCATAATTTGTTTTTTCTAAATACATTTCACCACTCTGCTTCCATTGAAGGGGTGTCTTTCCAGAAATGCTAACGGGTACAGCTGGAGAGCTGCTGAACTTTCTCTGTTCTCTGCATTTTCCTCCTCCTCTGCAAGCAGCTGGAAGTGGAGGAGGACCCCAAGTCAGGCACTGACTTGGCAGGAGGGAGCTCAGTGATTTGTTCTGTTCCATACTGGCAACTAGATCCTTAACTAAGCTGCTTAAAAATCTGTTTTGTTATCCAGAACTCCCTTGCAAAACTGCACAAGAGTCCATAGGATATAAGGCAGTTTGTCCTTAACTAGTTCAGTCGTCCATGTTCTCCTCACACCCCTGTGGTCTGTTTGCTTCTGAAGATCTGGCCCTTTCAGAGGCTTCTAGAGCGAAGTCTGGTGACCTAATAGATTACAAAAA